>BQKN01062814.1:107572-145135 GCA_022839385.1 Asparagus kiusianus | reverse complement strand
TATATGTTTTTGCGTGTGTGTGTATTCCCTAAAAATTATGTAGATCAATACAACTTGAAAATTTATTTTCAACTCTAAGCTAAGCATATAAAAATTTTATTATTTTAATTAAAAGTCTAACTTAAGGCTTAAGAGAAGTATACTACTTTGCAAATTATTTCTTAAAAAAATTATTTAAAGTTATCATAAAAGTTAAACTTGAGTATAAAACTAACTTTGATAAATTCTTCTTAAACGAAAGTCTAATATTTCTAATAGTCATATAACAATATGCAACAAAAATTAACATGAATCTTACATCACTAAAAACCCTAATCATATGCATAAACATGATTCAAACGTTTTTTTTAAAAAACAATAAATCAGGATTTAACATTTATTAAAACGTTTTCAGATCTAGATCTCTTTAATAAAATTTCGTTGGTGAGCTTTTAAAATATGAAATACTTGATTTTCGCATCATATATCATAGTGATCTATAACTTTTACACAAAATACGATTTAGGCTCGATTAAAACCGGATTAAAACTCAATAAAAACGTGCAAACAAAGGGTGTGAAGTTGGACGAGATATTACTCGCCTGAGGGATGTTGATGAATTCCCAAAAAAACATGTGAGAAAGATCCCTCAATGGCAAATGCCACAAATCTCGCCTTCTCCTCGCATTCGCCTCATGAAACTTTCCCGAGAACATAATTTAGGGCTAGGGTTTGAGAGAGGAGGAGAAAGGCTGCTAGGGTTTGGAACATAGGAGAAAAGAGGTATTTTTCATATTTATTCATGTGTACATATGATAGTAAACCCGAAAAATTACAGCCCAAAACCCGAAACCTGAAACTGGAAAACCCAGTCTGACTAGAAACATACTCTTCGGTATTTTGGCTGTAATTTTCGCATACGACCTCGGAATGAGGTGATTAAAAATTTGTTAGAAAGCTGCTGAAGATATCTACAACTTTGTTCTTTTAAGTTTTCCATATTCACTATGTATCAGTGTGTAAAATACAAAATCTCTCCACCAGTCATAATTTCCTAGATTTATACATCGAGCATAATTTGTGCATTTGCTCTTATATATATACATATATACATTAAATTGATCTCAAATCAATTCCTAGCATACTCAAAAATCATAATATATTATTTATAAATATATAACATATTTATTATTATTTATCACAAAATATATAAATTTTTGGGGTTTTACATCCAAGTGGCCCACGCGCTTATTAGCCACCAACAAGTAGCCCGAGCGCTCATCAGCCACCTTCAAGTGGCCCACGCGCTCATCGGCCAATTCCAAGGGACTTGCGCGCTCATCAATCACCTTCAATTGAGCCGCACGCTCATCAGACACCTCAAAGTTAATAAAATGCATGAAACGAAATATCAAAGTGTACGAGTCAACAAAATGATGAAATACGCAAACCAACAGAACAGGAACAAACCGAAAAAGCCCCTGGCAGCCGAGTTGCATCGAAATGACTCGGCCAAGGCCAGTGGCTCAGCCAAGGCCAAGCCACCTTAGGTTGCCTCAGCCTTGAGTGACTCAGCCGAGCCACCATGTGGTGGCTCACATAGATTCGAGCCATTGTTGTGTGGTTCGCACCCAGAAACACTGAAAACAAGGTAGCTCGGCCTTGTGGTGGCTCGCACAGATCCGAGCCACTGTTGTATGGCATGTTCCCAGAAACACTAAAAACATATTTTTTGATAGTTTTCTCGAGATTCTTTCATTCTAGAGCCTCCCTAACTATTTTGAAGCTATATCTAAATGTGGTTAAGTGGTTATTAACTGAGGATAAGGTTAAACCATTAATTCCTATGCTAAAATGTTGCATCCAAAGCTTATAAATACAAGCCTAGGGTCTTACACGCAGGGGATCTGAAATTTAGGCGAGGTACAGTCCGTGTGTAGAGTGAATCACAAACTTCAAAGAGGCTAGCAGATCTTGGCAAAGTTCTTCAGCATAAAAAGTGAGAGATCGAGAGATCTGAGTCCCATTCCCCTTTCCTCCGGATCAAACTTGGTTTTGATCTCGAGAAGAGTCATAATCTCGCTTGGTCGAGATTATCACTTCTGCGATTGTTTCCTTTTTGAAGCAAGAGCATTAAATTTTCATTTTGTCAACCAGATCTAATCTGTGGTGGTCTACAGGCTAATACGTCCCCGGCATAGGTAAAGATCCCATATAAGCAGTGGGTGATAAACATCCTCTGTGTGTGTTTGAAGAGAGTTGTAATTTTTGTTTTATTAGTGTAAGTGATAAGTGAGTAATCTTATAAAAAGATTAACTCTTTTGAATCTGTAATTGATAAACAATTGTAATGGATTCTAAAAATAAAAAAACTTATGACGCAAACACATTGGCGATCATAGTGGGAGCCAACAATCTCTCTGCCAAGGCTGTCGTGCTGCAACCACAGATCAAGATCTCGTTTCAAGAAGAGATTGAGTACGAGTTTGACCAGGCCAAGTTCGAGGAATACCTCTCCTCATCCTCATCAAGACCGTCCTCATCCCGCAAGTACAAGAGTATATCGACATCAAAGAAGGCTCTGGATGACTCTCGCCTAATTGTTGCTGAAGCTTCCCTTCGCAATACTCCTTCACCATCCAAGGAAGTCGAGATTTTAGATCACAATGACTCCTATTCAGTCCAGGAGTTGTGTAACGAAGGCGCGCTAATTTTGACAAAAAGGGATAGTCAGATGCAACGCCAACGCCTCACGTGTTAGCTTTTCAAGACCTTTGAACCAGTTGACGAGATCCATTATCACACAGATCTGAAGTTCAGGGGGCGTTAAGTGTCTCAATGGCAAGCAAATGACCCCTCCTCCAAGCATCGGCTAGCGAATGGTTCCGTACCAGAAGGACTCGTTCAACTCTGGAGGAGCACATCCAGAAGCGTCACGTGCATGCCATAGTACGAAAGACGCATGACACAAAGCAGGACAAGGTGGCTATGAAACCACTCGTTCAACTCCATGTAATCTTACTTTCTTCTGGATGAATATCCTCGCATAAATATCCGGTCTAAAATCAAACTGGCTGAGGGTGCAAAGATCTCGGTACAATGAGCATCTCAAAGTTGAAATCTGATGTCAACGCTTCCTGCTTAACGCGGCTGCCACAATGTTTGCCTTCCCCGGATGATACTGAATCGCGAACTCATAACCATTAATAAACTCAACTCATCGTCACTGTTTTTTATTTAGTTCCTTCTGAGAAAAAGATATTTCAAGCTCTGAAGATCCGAAAGAAAAAAAATATCTCGAATTGTATTCCATACGAGTAATGTCTCTATGTTTTTAGTGCGAAGACACTACTGCTAGATCCAAGTCGTGCGTGGGATAGTTTTTCTCATGCGTCCTTAACTATCATTAAATATATTCTACTACTCTCTGGGTTTGTATCAAAATACCCCTAGACCTGATAATGACGCATTTGTGTAGACGACAAAGGTCTTATCACTGCTCGGAAACTTAGTCTTCAAAGTCTTAAAGGCCTCCTGGAACTTTGTGTCCCAAACAAACTGTACACCATTCTTTGTAAAATGTGTAAGCGATGTCGTAAATTTTTGAGAAGTCCTGAATGAACTTCCTATAATAGCCTGCTAATCTCAGGAAACTACAAATCTCTGTAACCGTCTTTGGCGATTCTCAATCTAGTACGGCCTCCACCTTAGCTGGGTCTATTGCAATACCCTCCTGGCTAATAACATGGCCCAAAAATCTGACTTCAGAAAACCAAAACTCGCACTTGCTGAACTTGGCGTATAGCTGATGCTTCCGCAATGTCTGCAATACCAAATGAAGGTGCTGCTCCTGCTCTGCCTACGATCTCGAATATATAAGGATGTCATCAATAAAGACGATCATGAACTGGTCCAAGTATGGATGGAAAACCCGGTTCATCAAATCCATAAATACCACGGGTGCATTAGTTAGCCCAAATGGTATGACAAAAAACTCGAAAGATCCATATCGAGTCAGAAAGGCGGTCTTAGAAATATCCATCTCCCGAACCCACAACTGATGATAGCCAGAATGAAGATCAATCTTAGAGAAATAATACGCTCCCTACAACTGGTCGAATAAGTCATCAATCCTCGGTAATGGGTACCTATTCCGGATAGTGACCTTGTTCAACTCACGAAAATTTATACATAGGCGCATACTATAGTCCTTCTTCTTCACGAAAAGGACCGGCGCTCCCCATGGAGAATAACCCTGACGAATAAAACCCTGAGATAATAACTCATCTAACTGGGTCTATAGCTCCCTCATCTCAGCAGGTGCCATACGATAGGGTGCTCGGGATATTAGTGCCATACATAGCTGCAACTCGATGCAAAAAAAAACTCGACCTCTCTCACTGGAGATAAACCTAGTATGTCCTGAAAGACATCCACGTACTCTGAGACCACTCACGTCTCACTCAAATCGGCACCATGATCCCTTAGCATCATCTCCTCGATGTACGCGAGAAATAACTCTATAAACTGGTTACCCTGTGAGGTCGCTACTATCAACTCAGACCCATTGGATGCTCACAAACTGACTGTTTTAGCAAAACAGTCCATACTAACATAAAACATGTGAGGATAATAGCCAATCCATACCGAGAATAATGTCGAACACCAACATCTACAAAACGATTAGATCTATGATAAACTCGAACTCGTCTAGACTGATGACACATCTTCTATGGCCATTCCCTAATAGGGACACCTCCCCTAAAAGAGTAGAAACGAATAACGATACATCTAAAGGATATGCAACTAGCTGAAACCTATCCATGAATGTATGAGAGATAAGGAATGAAAAGCTTCTAAATCGAACAAGATCCGAGCTGGAAATGAGTAATCACTAAGAAAGCTCCGCTCGCACCATGATCACACGGTACGATTGCATAAACTCTGCCGGTGGCTGGTGACTGCTATGTTACTGGAGGTAGAATTTATGAGACTATCTATCCCTTAGGAACTTATTGGATAGCGTGAATCTGGCCTGCTGGTCCCTCTATCCTCGGAATGGCAGGTGGTGCCTCGATCTTCTGCTACTAACCGTAACCATGGCCCTGTGACTGTTGACCCTGACCACTGATCTACTGGTGGTGATGAAAATCTTTACCCCATTGCCGGGTTCCTCCTGATCTTGTAAAAAGGTTTATTGTCCTTGCCCTGGTCTCCAGACAATCCTGCTTCCAACATTAATTCTTAGTACGTCTCCCTGCTCTAATCGGGTTAGGTCTAGCTACTTTTCGAAATAGTTGATGAAATCCTTCTATAAAATTAACATTCGATGCTCCGACATAACTAAAATCGGTGCTATCCTCCGGCGTCGTCCTTTATGCTGAATATAACTAATCTCCGCCTATGTACTAAGTCAACATTAAGTAATTCTAAAAGTGTTTCCCACATATTTCCTCCATTTATAGGATGTAACTGAATACGATGTGCCCTAAATTTTTTGTGCTCCCAACATCTAATATCTTCCTCAACCTTACTGAGCCAAGCTTCCTGCTCCGCGACTCTATTAATAGCTGGATGTGGCGATGGTGAGACCTTCGACATTACATCTTCAATAGGTACGGTTGGTACAACTAGTGGTGCAACTTCAAAGAGTAAAATCATGCTTGTTACTCACTCCTCAAGTGTTCCTAGTCTCTGCTTCTGTAATCGGTGTTACCAAGTCGATCAAATACTGTGAAGCCTGCTACGGCTCGAGCTCTACTTGCCCAGTGCTCCGGGTACAAGCTTTACCTCGACCATGTCCTCGTTCCAATATTTAAAATACAAAGAGGAGAGCTTATTTGACACAGTAAGTGAGATCCCAATCATAAATAGCATAACATATACCAATAGGAAAAATCATATCACTTATCATTCATGCATTTACTTTTCAATCAAAGTAAGTTAGTTGTCACCAAAAAAAATATAAATTTTCGAATATACGTATATAATATCCTCACTCATTCTAAGAATTCCTATCGGACCCTATACATGATTCCTAGGAAACTCTATCCTAGCTCCACGACTCGACACAAGATTGATCCTAGGATGCTGGAATTAGAATTCTGATACTAATTGTGACGCCCCTGGGTTCACATAAGGCTGCAGTCCAAGGTGAAACCAGAGATGTCAAACCTGCCATGCACCCACACTGTGCATAAACACGTTTCACCAATCATAGCAATATCCTCTAGTGGAACCAAATAGAAGTGCAGGTACAAAACAGGCAAAATAAAGGGAATAAATGTAATAGACATGATATAGAAGAGATGTCTCGTAAATAAAAAGAATCATATCTCAACTATAATACATCTGATATCTGAATAATAAAAATATCTCAACATGAATCAACTAAAAATCGTACTAAGGCACACTGCCTTTACAATATGAATATGAAACTCTAATGTATGAATGAAACTCAAAACTAAAGTGGAGTCTCTACAAGTAAAAATACGTGACGGTGACTATGCCAGAACTCCATCACCCTGAGGCTCTTCGAAACTTTGAACTACCTAAAAAGTAATTTAAAAGAAAAAGAACAACAACAAGAGCGTAAGAACGCTACAGCAAGATTACCTCCATCCGCCCCCAGGGGAAGGGCTGCTAAATGGAGTGAATGTTCTATCTATTAAGCATAGTCTATCTAGATTCATTTTCCCTGTATCTAAGTGGGATTAACATTTAGACACCTACAACACGAGACATAGTACGTCGATTGAAATAATCTAAACAAGGAAACCCTCATGTATATACCATAAGTCTCAAATTGTAGATATCTAAACATTAATACCGAACTAAGAAAAGATAATCTAATGAAACCAACAATTAGAAATCCATAACACGAGACTGGTACATCGAACGAAATAATCCAAACAAGGAAAC
Organism: Asparagus kiusianus; assembly: GCA_022839385.1. Taxonomy (NCBI): domain Eukaryota; kingdom Viridiplantae; phylum Streptophyta; class Magnoliopsida; order Asparagales; family Asparagaceae; genus Asparagus; species Asparagus kiusianus. The sequence continues at coordinate 138,235 of BQKN01062814.1, read as the reverse complement.
CCTCATATATATACCATATATCTCAAGTTGTGAATCTCTAATCATTGATTCCAACTAAGAAATAAAGAAGACAGTAAAAGAAATAAGACATCAACACATCGTATTTATAATATCTTCCACTATCACTAGGGAGATAGAATAAAATACCAACACATAATTTTATATACTTTTAAAAGCAATGTATCTCGGTCATATAGCTCAGTGGTAGGTTGTATTCATAATCTATATCTGTTATACTTAGGCTATCAAGTAATTATCTCAATGCAACAGACTACCCTGTAGGTATCCTGAACTGTGTACACGGCTCATTAGTCTCATCGCAATCTCAGTGCGTACCATGAGTGCGGGACGGACTACCAAATAGGCATCCTAGAAATACGGCTCATGAGCCTTATCGCACCCTAGTGCGGGACGGACGGCTAGAACAAGCCTCCTAAAATCCGACTCAATGGCCTGTACATATGGAATATCGACGCACTACCTCATGTAGTACTGAACTGAGCTCATTAACGATATCCACCTCATGTAAATCTTTGTATCTTTGGTATGTCGACGCACTATCCCATATAGTACTAAGCTGTGCTCATCAACGATAGTTACCTCATGTATAAACCGTGTATATCTGGTATGTCGACGCACTATCCCATATAGTACTGAGCTGTGCTTATCAACGACATCCAACATGTATATGAACGATATCTAATTCAAATATGATCAAATCAAAATTTATCATAATCCCCTTGGGATTCTTCAATGTGTAACACAACATATTCATGACTATACGTGTAACATCAAGCGTCTCAAAACTCCACGAACGTATCTCAAAACGGCGCAACACAGCTCCACAAAACGAGCAGGAAAATAGACGGGACTTCTGTTAGTAAAACGAGCAGAACTTTCTCTAGAAATACTATTTTTATAAATGGTTTTCTGTTTTGAAAACTAAATTTACACATCTTTCAAATGGCATAAGGTTGGTTCAGTTTCGAGTTCATTTGTTATCCCAAATCTCTAGTTAAACATTATACATGTGTAGCAGTTTTTCTACAGGCATGTTGTTAGTAAACATAACATATCTTTCTCTATACAAACTCTTTTTAAGAATTGTTTTTTTTTTGTTTTAGAAACTAGATACATATATCTTTCATTTGGAACTGGTTTGGTTAAATTTGGAATTTGTTTGCTATCTTAAAATATCAGTTAAAAATTATATAACTGATGTATTTTTCTGCAGAAAATATATATTTAGTACATCACTTAAATTTCTCATATATAAATGAAATTAAGAATAAACCTAATGATCATAATCATGATACTATTATAAATAGAAAAAAAAGATTACTAATTTAGCATTGGTTTAAGATTTATTATCAAAAATCTGACTTTTAACACCTCAGGTTAAAATTAAAGCATGAAAACATATATTCGACATCATATTAATCATCTACACTAGTTATTTAACTATGGGGGTCGGTTTGGATGAAGATAATCTTGCCTCAAATGTCACTCTAAGCCTCTGAGATAAACAGCAAGCAATCCACGAGTATAAACAACTCGCTCTCCCTTGTCACACGTCGAAGATCTCGCCCTCGTGTCGATATTGTGCTCCACAAAGCTCTCAAAATTCATAAAAACAATATCTAGGGTTTTTGAGGAGAGAGGGTGGCTACTAGGGTTCATAGATATGATAAAAGAGAGGAATTTTTATGAAAACACAGGTATTTATAGAGGCAAACCCGAAACAAACCTGTTTGACCCGAACCAGGAAACCTAGTCTGACTAGGAAAACAACCATCCGTATTTTGGCCATAACATGAGGTGATATAATATTTGTTAGAAAGATCTTGAAGAGACCTACAACTTTGGTATTTTAAGTTTTTCTATATTCCAAATTCTTCATTATGTAAAATGTATATATTTTTAACTAGTCGTTTTTCCCAGATTTCGGCCCGTGCACGTGTGCATGATATCACTTCTATATTCACATATACACATTGAATTGATCTCAAATCAATTCTCAGCATACTCAAATATTAATAAATATTATTTTTTCATAATGCAACACATTTATTATTTATTAAAAAATATTCAAATTTTTGGGGTTTTACACGGCAAAACCCCACAAAACAAATAGAGCGAACGAAAACTCAAGCGGAAAACGATACGATAACAGAAATGATAAAGAAACGTGCAACTTGAAATCAAACAAAATCAATCAAGTAACAAGTCGATCATGTAGCTAGAGATTAGAAATCATCCAAGTAACAATGTCATATAACTAGATAAGATTAATACTTAAAAATCTACAACAAGAGACGTAGTACGTTGAGTGAAATAATCCAAACAAGGAAACCCTCATGTATATACCATATGTCTCAAATTGTAGATAATTAACTATTAACCCCGATCTATGTATGAAAAGAAATACAACTGGCCTACATCTCGAAAGAATCCATAGATCATTCAAATAACAAGGTCATGTAACTAGTCATCCTATAACAGCTCACTGGTTCACATCTCACACAGAGTCAACGCTCATATCATCGGATAACCAACTGTTCACAAATCCCCTATGTGCATCCAGTACCGCTACACAAACTCAGTCAGCGGACTACACGTAATCCATTTTTAGCCTGGTCCGGACTCAAGCTAAACTCTGATGAATATCAAATTCACGGTCTAAAGTAGCGATACCGATCTACTTTGACCCAACAAACTGTGACGCCCCTGGGTTCACACAAGGCTGCAGTCCGAGGTGAAACCAAGAATGTCAAACCTGCCATGCACCACACCGTGTAATAACATGTTTCACCATCACAATTACTATCTCTCTAGTGGAATCAACAACAGGTGTAGGTACAAAGCAAGTAAAAGGTAAATCAACAATACTGGATGAAATGACAGAACATAATACATCTCATCAACGGAATAAACTGAAGAACATAGTCAAGGTCTGAAATGAAATAAACTGGAGTTCTTACAAGTCTCAAATACAGTAAGTCTGAGTAAAGGAAATAAGGCGACACAGCCTTTACAACTTCTAGAATAAACTCTCAAATGTCTGACAACACTACAGTGGAGCTCAAAGAAAATAATACATAGATAATATGAAAAGCTGGACACTAGAGTAGTCCGCTAACCACCTGCGACTCTCCGTGCTCCTGGCTCGTGACCTGAAAGGGGGAGGGACAACAAGCGTCAAAGCGCTAGCGAGCAACATCACAACCAACCCCAAGGGATAGGGCTCGTTGTATAAGAAAATACAGTTATCACAGCATACATAAATATATAAATATCAACAATTGTCCTAATAGAAATGGGTTTAAGAACTTAGGAAATCTCAACACGAGCCTAGGTACGTCGAGCGAAATAATCCAAACAAGGAAACCCTTATGTATATACCTTGTATCTCAAATTGAAAATTCCTAAGTTCCAAACCCGGAGTCTAATACATGAACAATAAAGAAAAGATAACAATCTCATTTCTAATAATAAACATATCTATGTCAAAATCTCGTAGTCGAAATAAGTGTTATGCACAGCTCATGTCACTATCATGTCCAACTACATAAAACTGTCATACTCAAATACCCAAATGAATATTATGCTCAAGGTTTAGCAAAAATTGCCCAACTCGGGGTCTCTAGTCGCTTATAGTCCAACACGAGGACTTTAGTCGCTTATAGTCCAACACGAGGACTTTAGTCGCTTATAGTCCAACACGAGGACTTTACGTGAGCTATGAAGTTACCACTAATAATAGAGTGTCCATTCAACTCTTATACGCCTTGCTATACAATTCTAAACTTTGTATCAGGAAAAGTCATCTTACATGTATAACATATGAGTTCAATCTATATGTGTGTATACAGCATATGATTAAACAGAAACACAAAGAAAACAGGAAAATCTCGGATGAGTCGACTCATGCACTCTTATGAGTCGACTCATGCCTCATGGGTCGACTCGTATACTGACAAGTCGACTCAGCAGAAGATAAAAGACAACAGGAAACGACTTTGTGAGTCGACTCATGATTTGTCATGAGTCGACTCGACATGATGAGTTGACTCATGATGAGTCGTGAGTCGACTCACGAGCTGAAATCTGCATTTTTATGAACTGAACTTGTTCTACTCGTTCCACATCTCATTTTTTTCAAGTATACATACATCTAGCCTTCATTTTTAGACAATTACACAGTGAGAAAACATCTATAGCACATGAAACAAATACTTGCATGTTAACACTAACATTTAAATCCCTAAACATGAAGGACAACATCAAATTAATATAAAAACTCATGTTTTTATTCTTTGAACAAAATTCCAGATCTGGGTTTTCATTAAAAACTTGTTGGTGAGGATTTAAGATCTTAAACACATGATTTCTAACATTCACCCTATCAAGAACATTGATTTATACTGGAAAAATAAGTCTTAGGCTCAATAAAACCCATTAAAAACGTTTATAAATACATAAAAACGAAGGGAAGGGATTGGGTGAGATGCTACTCGCCTCAAATGCGAAGAATAACGATCCCCCTCGATGCAATCCACAAGAAGCTGCTGAAATCCCTCTTGAAACGCCCCCAAAATCACTAAGAACACCTAGGGTTTGAAGGAGAGGGAGAGAGGCTAGGGTTTCTTGGGAGATCTGATGATAATGGGTGTTTTCGGGTTCCAAAAGATATATATGAGCCAACAAAAACCCGACCCGAAACCCACAAACCCGAACTGAAAGAGGCCAGAAAAACTCGATGAGTCGACTCATGACTTATGATGGGTCGACTCATGGTCATGGGTCGACTCATAATTTTTATGAGTCGACTCAGCAGAAGAAAATTTGCAACAGGACTCGATTTCATGAGTCGACTTATGACAGGCGTGAGTCGACTCAACCTGATCAGTCGACTCATGACATGCTATGAGTCGACTCATGGACAAAAATCTGCATACTTCGATTTCTCGACACACGATTTGCAAACTTGCAACTCATCCTCATACCTGAGGCATATCCCCAACTTCATAAGCTCAAAATACTAGTTTCCATGCATGACCATGCAATAAAGATATTTATTATTTATTAGATATCATTATTCACTCAAATTCATACTTATGAGTTGTCAAAATCAACGGGGTCTTACACAAACCAACCCTAGTGGCGACACCGATCCACCGACGTGAGGTTGGAAGATACATCAACAGTCATATCTGATCACATGAACATTAACTTCCCTATTCTAACTCTTCTCGTTTTTTTAAATCAATAGTCGTACTCCACATTGAAACTCTGGTTCACCACCTCAACTCAGTCAACACACCCACACATGTCACTAGGTCTGTTCATGATGCACGAGACCACTAAGTCATGAACTACTAATTTCACGTAACCACATCATGACATGTCAAACACAGTAAAATATTCACAAAGCATGAAATGTAATCATTAACAGCAACTATGTAATTCAGAAAATAATTCATTTTCCACATAATTTCTTTGAAAATTATTTCTTATTATAATAATCCAAAATATTCTCTTTTCCAGAATAAATTCTTTAAAATCATTTCTCATCAATTATTATTCTAAAATAATTACTTTTCTCAAAAAATAAATTCTTTTAAATATTATAAATTCTCTAAAATAATTTCGTTATCAAAATAAATTCTTTTAACTTATTATAACTATTTCAAAAACACTATTTATCACATATCTATTATTTAAATCAATATTATTCACCAAACAACCCACGCAGATTAATATGTCATAATTAAACTATGCAAATAATTCATAATAAATATAAATATTCAAACTATGAAACAGGGAGAGAGCGATCTTGTCTCGGATTGTGTCGAACGAATCGACGCTGACGGTGTGACATGGATCTGATCTGAGCACGGGTAGAGCACGGCATCTGACGGTAAATCTAAAGGCGGTGTAGGTCGTCGGTGAGATGGTTGTAGTGGAGCCCGATAGCGACGTTGGACGCGATCGTAGGGAGGGCTGCTGCAGGGGTCGGACAGCGGTGACGAGAAGGGCTGTCGGGGGACTGTGGCGAGGAGAGGGCATCGGTGAAAGAGGGAACTAGGACTTGGAGTTGCTAGCGGTTGTGGGGTGCAAGGGGAGGAGGTGCAGGCGGAGAGGGTGACTGAGGGCGCTGGACGTGACAGCACTGGGGGTTCTTCGGGGCGGCGAGCTGAGGTCGCTAGTCGTACTCGTGTTGGAGGCGTGGGATCTGGGCAGCGTCGGCTGAAGCTGAGAAGGAGGGCTGTAGGCGGGGAGGTTCTGGGCGCTAGCGGGGAGACGACGTGTGGTTGCGGGAGCATTAACGGTGGCGGGGAGAGCTGGCAGCGGGGGTTTGGGCTTGTGCGACTGTCGAGCTCAGGGAGGAGAGGGTACGGGGCTGGAAGCTCGTCAATGTTCAGGCGGCTTTCGGAGTGTTGAGGGGGTGAGCGGGTTAATAGGTTTGGTGGCGGCGACCATGGCGTGGTCAGGGGGAGAGAGAAGAAGAAAGAGGGCGGCGGGTTTTTGGAGAAGAAAACAGAGTTCGTCCACCTGTTTCAAAGCTTTGGCGAATTGGTGGCTAAGACGTTGGCGGCTCCTCTAGCGAGCCCTCTTCGTCAGCACTGGTGCGCCCTCGATGGGCAACTCTGTGACCTTTGAGGAGTTGTCACGAGCATCAGATCTAGCTTCCTTAGAGGCTAGAGAGGAGTCTTCAACAGCATTCGGGTGATGATTATCACCCTAATTTTTTAGATCTGAAGGCCAATTAACCTTCTTCACGGAAGTGGTCTTCCTGTGCTTGCAGGGTGAGGAATATCTGGAGGAGGAGGAGGAGACGTACTCCTTGAACTTTTGCTGGTAGGACATGTATTCGATCTCTTCATCCACAAGGATTTTGATTGGCAGCTACGGTATGACAGCGTCGGCAACGAGGCTGTTGGCTCCCACTGTGGTCACCAGCGTGTTTCGGTGGAAAGTTGGTTTTTTCATTAGTGGACTCATTACAACTTCAATCGTTATAACAAACTCAACAAAAATAAAAATAAAAGGATTAAAACTCTCTTTAAAACATACATAACAGACGTTTATCGCCCGCTGATTGCTTGGGATCTTTGCCTGTGCCGGGGTTTATGCGTGGACCACCGAATGATCTGATCCAAATATAGATTTTGTTGCCTTATAAAGGAGATAAGAAACTAAAGTAACTATCTCGGTAAAGCTAGATAATCACTGTTGTCGAGAATTACAGGTAGGTACGATCTCAAGAAAATGGATGAACGGATGCAAATCTCTCGAACTCTTCCTCTTTATGCTGAATAGGTCGCCGAGATCTCTTTCTCCTCCCTAAAATTCGTGCTCCTCACTCTTCAGTTCGAGAGGGCTTCGTTGATGCTCTAGAATTCCAGATCTGGCAAATGAAGGCCCTAAGGCTATATTTATAGGCTTCGGGAGCTTGGTTTTTGGATAAGAATGGCCGATTCCTTCTTATCTTTAGTTATAACTACTTAACTATGTCCTAAGATAGCTTCAAATCAGTTGGAGAGGCTTTGGATCAGAATCGAGGCAGTTAACATCGAAGAAATGGTAAAATTTAGCAAAAATAGTGTTTTTGAGGCTAGAGAAAGCTTCTGTGTCTCGGCTGCCTGAGACACAAATTATGTCTCAGCTGGCCGAGACACTCTTTGTGTCTCGGCGCCAGGACATGACTGATATCGCTCTGTTGTTTTACCTATAACTCCCGCATATAACTTTAAAATAAAGTGATTCAAAATACGTTGGAATATTGATGAAGATATCTACAACCTTTGTCTTTTGATATTCTTCATATTCAAACCACATCATGGCCAAAATGTGTGAGACATTACTGATGTCCTGCAGGTGTGAAACAGCCTAGACCATCTCAGTTATTTTGGCTCTAATTTTCATGTCCGATCTCGGAATGAGGTGATCCAAAGTGCATTAGAAAGCCAGAGAAGAGATCTACAATATTTCATAGGTGAATTACATGTAGAGCAGACAAGATATGAGTGGAACTTCATCTTTTGTGAGTAAAATGTAACTCCCAATCAGATTGTTTCTTTGTTATTCTGTCGATCTGTTGATTTGTATGCTTCGTCGACTCGCTTCATATGCTTGTCAATGTTAGATAATTCTCCTTGACATAGATAATGATATTCATCATCTCTCTTGTTGAATATCATATCTCCATGATAGTATTTTGATGATAACAATTTATACAATGTGTGCACTAAATTTTATATGCAGATTTCATTATCAGAATATGAACAAGTGCAAGATGTTTTCAAGGCAATATGAAGTGAAGAAAATGAAGAACAAATGAGATAATGTATTTTACATTTTCTTTACTTAGAATTTTTGTACAAGCCTTGATCACACACACGCACACACACACAAAATTAGAACACACTAACACAGGCTTAGTGTGTTGGTTAACTATAGAAATCCCCTATGTTAACCATTAGAAATATAGTTAAAACTTATGTATAAAAATATTTTATATCATAATTTTTACTCTTAGTAGTCGACTAATTAGAATAGTAGTTGACTACTCGTGTATATATCTTAAATATGTGTTTCTGTCAAATTACAGTATAGTCGACTAATAGTGATTGTAGTCGACTACTCAGGTGTTTTACAGAAACATAAGTTTTAGTCTTTTTACAGTATAGTCGACTAATCTTCACTATAGTCGACTACTGAACGTAAAATTCATTTTAACAGTTTCTGTCAAAATACAGTGTAGTCGACTAATGAGCATTATAGTCGACTACTGAGAAATTTTCTGAATACACAGAGTCTGTTTGAACTCAGTGTAGTCGACTAATGTTCATTGTAGTCGACTACAGATACAGTTTTTCCAGATTTCAAAGTTTGAATTTATGACTGTTTATAGCCGTTTTTAAACGTTTTTAAAGTTCAAAAATTTTTCTTTTCAAGGGCTATAAATAGGTTATTTGTTCAGAAAAATTGCAGAGACATACATACCCATAAGCTTTGATCTTTGTGTAATTTTTCAAGTAAAAAATATTCAGATTTTGTGAAAAAGAGAAGTTTCTGAAATTGCCTCTAAACATTCATCAAATACCTATCATTTAGGCAATTTATAGAGGTTAAAAGAATCCTAAGCCACTGCTGCACTTCACTACACATTCAAGGCTTATAGGATCAATTGTGTTCTTGCTTCAAAAGGATTTTTCTCGAGTTTAAGAGGGTTGATCTCTTGGTTTAGAGATTGGTGTTCAAATTGGCAAGGTGTTTGTCAATTGGTTTTGCAATTTGCAGAGACTTGCAAATTGGTCAGTTTTGCGTTTGATTTTGTAAGTTTATTCAAAATCACAGTGGAAACTCTCAAGCAGGATTTGCTTGGGGACTGGATGTACACCGGATTAGTGGAACCAGTATAAATCATTGTATTTGTGATTGTGATTTTCTGAGATTGCTATTTTTTTAAAATATACTATTCACCCCCCTCTATTGTTCAAGTGTATCTATTTCAGATCCTACATTTAGTATCAGAGCAAGGTGAAAGATGGCATCGACAAATTCTTCACAATTCAAAGATGGTCACTCAACAAATCGTCCACCAATGTTCGATGGATTGAACTACAACTATTGGAAGTGCCGAATAAAGATTTACCTTCAATCAATTGGCTACGAACTTTGGAACGTCGTGGAAACAAAATATGAGAAGCCAACAACTCCTTTTGAAGAATGGACTACTTCTCAAAGAAATAATGCAACTTTGGATTCAAAAGCAATGAATGCATTATTTTGTGCACTTGACAAGAATGAGTTTAATAGGGTGTCAATGGCCACATCCGCATATGATATTTGGCATACACTTGAGGTAACTCATGAAGCTACAAATAAAGTTAAAGAATCTAAAATTTCTGTTCTTGTGCACAGATTTGAATTGTTCAAGATGAAGGAAAATGAGACTATTGGAGAAATGTTCACAAGATTCACCGACATCATAAATTCTCTCATTGGTCTTGGAAAAACATATACACAAGTGGAGATGATAAGAAAGATACTTCGTTCACTTACTCCACAATGGGAAAAGAAAGTTACCGTTATTGAAGAAGCCAATGATTTGTCAACTCTTACGGTTGAAAATCTTATTGGTAATCTTATGGCATATGAAGTTCAACTTGAAGATAGAAAGAATGATGAAGAATCAAAGAACAAGAAAGTTCTTGCATTCAATACTACTTCCGATAAAGAAGATTCAGATGATAAAGAAATGGGCATGTTTGCACGAAAATTTCGGAAATTTATAAAACGAGGTAATTTTAAATCTAAGAATTCAATTTCAAATAATCCTCTTTGTTTTAAGTGTAATAAACCAGGGCATATGAACAAAGATTGTCCAATGTTGAAGAATAAGCAAAAATCAAGTTATTTCAACAACTTCAACAACATTCAAAATAACAAGAAAAGGAAAGCAATGGCAGTCACTTGGGATGATAGTGATGAGTCATCTTTAGATGAAGAAATTAAAGAAAAGGAAAGTGCTCACATGTGTTTCATGGCACAAGATGAAGTAAGTGAAAATGAAGAACTTTTAGATGCTTTCAATGAATTATATGAAACTTTTGTGAGATTAAAGACATCACATAATTTTCTTAAAGGTAAAAATAAAAGATTACTTGAAGAAATTTCTGATTTAAATTCCTATACTTTTTCTAATTCTCAAATAATTGAATTGAAAGAAGAAAATTTTTCTTTACTTAAAGAAAATGAATGCTTATCTAATAAAAATAAATATTTAAAATCAGAATGTAATGATTTAAATATTCGTATTAATAATTTAGAAAAAGATATTTCTTCTTTTAAATTAAGATATGAAGATATATGTCTAAATGTAAGCAAATTTAATAAAGGTAAAGAAAATCTTAATAACATTCTTTGTTTTCAAAAAGAATCACAAAAGACAAAAGGATTAGGTTTTCAAATTAATAAAAATAAATCAAAGAAAACAATTTTTGTAAAACCATCTTGTGATTTGAATGAATATAGAAATAAAAATTTGTGTAAAAAGAAATCAAAATTCTTTTCAATTTGGGTTCCAAAAGAATTATCTTCTTTAAATAAGAATTTTTATATCTCTGATTTTATTAAAATATTTGTTTATCATCTAAGTATTTAGGCAAATCAAACTCTTCATGGGTTTGGTTTCCTAAAGGCTAATTTAAAGGACCCAACATAGTATGGGTACCAAAATGTAAATGTTTATTATTTCAGGTACCCAAGAAAGATAGGTGGATTTTGGATAGTGGTTGCTCCAAACATATGACTGGAAACATACAATTGTTGTCATCTTTTCAAAACAAGGATGGTGGTACCGTCACTTTTGGAGATAACAACAAAGGAAAAGTCATCGGTATTCGATCTGTCGGTAATCCAAACAAACCTATCATTGATAATGTTTTATTAGTTGATGGTCTTAAACATAATTTACTTAGTATTAGTCAACTATGTGATAAAGGTTATAAAATTGTTTTTGAAAAAGAATCATGCTTAATTTATGATATTGATTTAATAACTATTATTTTTAAAGGTCATAGAAAGAATAACATATATGTCTTATCTATGAAAAATATTTTAAATGAACATTGTCTAATTGCATCATCTAATGATTCTATTTTATGGCATAAACGTTTTGGACATGTTAACTTTAAACATATGTCTAAAATTTCTTAAAATGATTCAGTAAATGGTTTACCTAAGATGTCTTTTAAAAATAATTTTTGTGATGCATGTCAACAAGGAAAAATGCATAAATCTTCTTTTAAATCTAAAAATGTAATATCTACAAATAGACCATTAGAATTAATTCACATAGATCTTTTTGGTCCATCTAGAGTTGCATCATTAAATGGAAGTAGATATGCATTTGTTCTTGTTGATGATTATTCTAGATTTACATAGGTAATTTTTCTTAAACATAAAAATGATGCTTTTAATGAGTTTTCTATATTTTCCAAAAGAATTCAAAATCAAAAATCTACTTCTATTATCTCTATACGTAGTGATCATGGAGGTGAATTTGAAAATGAATTATTTGCAAATTATTGTGATAAACATAGTATATCATATACTTTTTCTTTTCCTCGTGCAGCTCCACAAAATGGAGTTGTAGAAAGAAAAAATAGAACTTTACAAGAATGTGCTAGAACCATGTTGTGTGATAGTAATTTACCTAAATATTTTTGGGCAGAAGCTGTATCAACAGCTTGTTATGTTTTAAATAGAGTTTTATTAAGACCTATTTTAAAGAAAACCTCTTATGAATTATTTTATAACAAAATTTCTAAAGTATCTTACTTTAAAGTTTTTGGTTGTAAATGTTTTATCTTAAACACAAAAAATAACTTAGATAAATTTGATTCTAAATTCGATGAAGGAAATTTTGTTGGATATTCTAATCATAGTAAAGCATATAGAATATATAACAAAAGAACACTAGTTATTGAAGAATCCTTACATGTTTCTTTTGATGAAAATTTTTCAAAAACACCTATTGTATTAAATAATGATGATGATATAATTGATACTATTCATGATACTCCAATGATAGATATTACAAAAGATGAAAATATACAAAATGATTTACCTAAAGATTTTGTAGAAGTTAAAAATCATCCACATGATTTAGTTATTGGAAATATTTCTGATAAAGTAACTACTAGATCTCATTTTAATTTGATTGCTCATAATGCTTTTATTTTAACTATTGAACCTAAAAATATAAAAGAAGCTCTTCTTGATGATTCATGGATAATTGCTATGCAAGATAAACTTAATCAATTTACTAGAAACAATGTTTGGGATCTTATACCTAGACCTCAAAATAAATCCATTATTGGAACAAAATGGATTTTTAGAAAAAAATTAGATGAATTTTGTCAAGTTGTTAGAAACAAAGCTAGATTAGTTGCTCAAGGTTATAATCAAGAAGAAGGAATTGATTATGATGAAACTTATGCACCTGTTGCACGATTAGAATCAATTAGGATTTTACTTGCATTTGCATGTTTTATGAATTTTAAATTATTTCAAATGGATGTTAAAAGTGCTTTTCTAAATGGTTTTATAAAAGAAGAAGTTTTTGTAGAACAACCTCCAGGTTTTGAACATGAAAGTTTTCCAAATCATGTTTTTAAAACTTAAGAAAGCATTATATGGTCTTAAACAAGCACCTCGTGCTTGGTATGATAGATTAAAGAAGTTTCTTTTAACTTCAGGTTTTGAAATTGCAAAAGTTGATTCAACATTATTTATTAAGAAAATAAACAAAGATATTTTACTAATTCAAATTTATGTAGATGATATTATTTTTGGTTCTACTAACAACAATCTTTGTCAAGAATTTGCTAAGACTATGCAGGATGAATTTGAAATGAGTCACATGGGTGAACTAAATTTCTTCCTTGGACTACAAATTAAAACATTGAAAGAAGGAATATTCATCAATCAAAGCAAGTATGCAAAAGATTTACTCAAACGTTTCGGATTGGAAAATTCAACAAGCAAACCAACACCAATGAGCACCACTACATCACTTGACAAAGATAAAAATGGTAAGAATGTTGATCAAAAGCTCTATCAAGGTATGATTGGATCACTTCTTTACATTACTGCAAGTAGACCTGATATTATGTTTAGTGTATGTTTATGTGCAAGATTTCAATCTAATCCTAAAGAATCACATCTTAAAGCAGTAAAAAGAATTTTTAGATATATTAAAGATGCTACAAATTATGGTTTATTTTATCCTAAACATAGTTCTTTTGATTTAATATCATATAGTGATGCTGATTTTGCCGGATGTAAATCTGATAGAAAAAGTACAAGTGGAACATGTCATTTCTTAGGACATTCACTTGTATCTTGGTTTAGTAAAAAACAAAATTCAGTGTCATTATCAACAACTGAAGCTGAATATATTGCTGCAAGGCTTGCATGTGCACAAATATTATGGATGAAACAAACTTTAACTGATTATGGCATAAATTGTCCCATATCATCTATTATGTGTGACAATTCTAGTGCAATTAATTTATCTAAAAATCCTATTCAACACTCACGTACAAAACACATTGATATTAGACATCATTTTTTATGTGATCATGTGCTTAAAGGTGACATTTCATTAGAATTTATACCTACAGATAAACAAATAGCAGATATATTAACAAAACCCCTAAAAGAAGAAATTTATGTTAAATTAAGAAGGGAATTAGGTATATGTTCAATTGAAGATTTAAATTAATTTTTAAAACAAACACATGTTAATATCTCAAAAACAAACACATGTTAATTTGACTTATAGTCGACTACATGCACAAGTTTTACAATTAATTTTTTCCTGAAAATTATAGTGTAGTCGACTACTTGACTTTATAGTCAACTACTCAATGTTAATATCTCAAAAACAACTTTCTGTTGTTTATAGTGTAGTCAACTACAATACAGATTAGTCGACTACTCTGAGTTAAAAACTAAAAATCACTTTTCTGTCGAGTACAGTGTAGTCGACTACTCTTACTATTAGTCGACTACTGATCCTGAACTCTCAGTTTTACAGTTTTTAATCTTAGTGGATTTTTTCTTAGATTCAAACCAAAAACCCAATACCCATACCCGTTTCAGTTAAGTAAAATTCATCTCAACCATTGTTTTTCAACTCTATCAATCCTAACCACACATTTAAGATTAAATCTTAACCCTACACTCAATTTACTATCAAATCTCAACCATTCATTGTATTTTATTCTTAAAAAATAAAGTAAATATCATAAACTACCCACTAACTCTACCCAAAACCGAAAACCCGTCTTCCCCACTTCAGAATCAACGATTCCAGGTTAGGGCATCTCTCTTTTCTCAATTTTTTCATCAATTTCTTCAAATCTTTCAAATCTGTCAAGCAGTCAAGCTCAGTAGTCGACTAATCCAAGCAATAGTCGACTAATCTAGGGTTTCTACAGTTTGGGGTATTGTTTCTAAACTTGATCTTTATATCTTTTGTCATTTATCTATCTAATCATGTCTAGATCTAAGAAAGCTAAGCAAACTCATACTTCTGTCAATGATGAAATCATCATATATTTAAAAAGTCCTGATTTATTAGAAGAATTTAACAAAATATCAACTTTTGAAGTTCTTCCAGGACGATTTGTGAAATTTGATGATTTTATACCTTGGAACTTTAGTTCATATTTTGAAAATATAGGATTGCTTGAATTATTCTCTGCTGAAAATAGAAAACCCACATATCCATTTCTTATGCAACTGTTCTATACTAATATAGAACGTGTGGGAACTATTGGTGGTTCTGAAAAACTCAAAACTCTTGTTAAAGGAATAGAGATTGACTTAACTACAAAGTCAATTGGTTAAATCTTTAATATTCCTTATTAAGGAGTTTCTCTTAGGTCTGTTAGGATGAATGATTCAGATCTGCTATCTAATCATATATTTCTTCCTAGATATGGCAAACCTTTAAACAACTCAAATAAACTTCGTCCAATTCCTAGGTTCATTGTACGAATCCTAGCCTATAACGTGTATCCAAAAACTGGAAGTTTTCAATTTATTTCCCTAGATTTAGCAAAAGCTCTATATGCTATAATAGGAAATATTAAAGTTAATTGGGCTGAAGTTTATTTTGACAATCTTCTGACTATTCCAAGAGGATTTCTTCCTTATGGTACATTCCTAACAAAAATCTTTGATAAATTTTATGTGGATCTCCAATCTGAAAATTCTGTTGTCCGTTCGATTGAATTCTTTGATTCAAATGCCCTAACTAGGATGAAATTGACTAATTTTGAAATTCAAGAACATAATCCTCAAAATGAACCTGAACCTCATCAAGAAGAAATTCCACAATCTTCAACTCAAGCAGAAGCTTCTTCAAGTCAACCACCACCTTTTCCTACAGAACCCTCATGTTTTTCAGACGTGCAATACAACACTTTAAGTGCACGTATTCTTAAAATTAAAACTGGTCAAAGAGCTCTTTATTCCCAGAACTCATACATCATTAGTAATCAAGAAGAGCTAATCAAGAAGTTTGAAGATTTGGACACAAAGCTTAATGCATATTTTAAAGGACAGCAACCTCCTCCAGCACCTTAAGATGTTTTTATGTTAAGTTTCAAAACAATTATGTTATTCTGTTTAAAGTTTCAAAAACTACGTGGTTGTGAGTTGTTAAGACTTATGTAATATGTTATTTATGTTGCTACTATGTCACTTATGTTGATTGTGTGTTTTTTTAATTATCTATGATAATGTTTGGTTAGATAATGCATGTGCTACATATTTTAAACAGATCATGGTGATGAACATTATGGAACTTTTAGTCTTTATGGCGTCTTTGCCTACCTATTTGGATGGGTGAAGTTATGGACTATGTTCATAACATGGATGATTTGTTTGAAGTTTTAGCTCATGTTGAAGAAATAATGTCATGTTTAGCATAGATGTTTTTCCTCTTTTTGTTGATAACAATGGGGGAGAAATAGTAGTTTTATGTAAGTATTGTTATGTATTGTTATAAACTTATATTTGACTCATATTTGCATATATGCATGTTCGCGGGAAAATTCGTTGCTTCTTTCATTGTTGATTCCATTGTCATCTTAAAATAACAACTTTTTGTGTTACAAAGATCCGGTCTTTTTATAAGATCCGGTTACAAGAAATCAAAGAAAACAAAAAAAGATTACAACTTTATTTCCTTGTTTATCGAACAAATCGCGAGCTCCTGTTTTGCGGTCACTCGCTTTTGTGGGTTCTTTGCCTGCGTCGGGGTTGTTTGCCGTGGACCACCGCGAGATCTAGATCCGGTCGGATCTACGCAGTATTACGGGTATTATCCCACCAAGGAGATAATAGCCGGGAGGGATTGTTTCACCAAGGAAACAACCGCTCGAATCTCGGGATCTAAGAACCAAGCTTAGATCCGGAGTGTACCTACGTAGATCTGAGATCCGGGATCCGATTCCTCTCGAACTCTTGCCTTATTTGGCGTTGACGATCGCCGAGCACCGGATCTGGATGGACAAGCCCTTGAAGTTCCAAAGCTCCAATCTTTTTAAGTTTTAGATCTGAATCTGGCAGAGCTTCAACTCCTATTTTTCCAACCTCTGAACAAATGAACCTGAAGGCCTATTTATAGGCGCTCTGCACTGTGCCCTGGGCACGAAACTGGGCGGGCCACCTTGGGGTGGCTCGGCTTTGGCCGAGCCACCTCAGGGTAGCTCGGCCTTGGCCGAGCCACCCTAGGGTGGCTCGGTTTCGGCCGAGTCCCCCGGGTGTGTTCCGGTTTCCGTCGTTCGGTTGTTTTCCGGTGTTTCCGGTCCTCCGTTGTTCGGACTTGATTCGATTTGTGTGGTTGACTTGTTCTGGAATCGATTTGTTGACTTGATTCCCAATTTGGCAGTAATTCTACTTCTGAGTATGAGTCTGAAACTGATCTTGATTCCATCGCGATTCATCCGAGTCCGTTCTTGGTTGGACGACTCGTTGACTCCCCGAACCGTTGGATTGACTCCGCACGCGAATGGATTCATTCCGTTGTTCGCGTGCGGTTCGTTAGCCTCGTTAGTCCGCTTCGTCGCATATCGCTTGGCTTCAGCGTTGTGGGCTAACAGCTTTGTTTGGATACGTCGCCCGATGATCCGTTTGTTGAATTGGCGTCGTCGAGCTATGATAAGGGACCTATAGGCAATTTTATACGCCTACAGATACCCCCTCCAAAGTATTTCAGCCTCGTTCTTTTATAGAAGAGTCTGGAATACTTTGGATGTGATTGTCCCAACCTTCAGTCGGTGTAACGGGACTTTAGAATGGCTTCTGTTCTTGATTCCTACAGCCCTTCAGGTTGTTCGGTGCTTTGTCGAACTTCTGTAAGGATTCCGGTGCTGCATTTATTGTCTGACCGTCTGTTGGAACTTTGAACTTGAAACCGATTCTTGATTTCTTGACTTTTTAGCTCGAGTTGGTTGATTCAACATAGAACTGATCGTCGATTGACAGCGTTGAATCTTCATTTACAATGCGTTGTCTGGCGTTCGAGCTTCATTGCGACGCGTTGTCCGGCGTCCAGGCTTCATTGCGACGTATTGTTCGACGTCTAACACAGTTTATACTCGTACGTCTGCTGGAGTATACACAGTTTAAGCTCTTAAGGTATTGGAGCGTGGCGGATACTCGAGTCACGAGACCAATCCATAGAATTGATGCGTCAATGACACGTACTTATAGAATTTTTGGCAAATTCTCAGCCATCAACGGATTTGATGAGCCTTTACCGACTACCGTTTGAGTCGGGCTAGCATGCGGATTGTTTAAGTCCGTTCCGCATGTGACGTTAAGCTAAAAGAGTTAACCCTTTTAGTGCTACGATATTGAATACGTAGACTTCGTCTTTCTCCTGTGAAAAGACTAAACAGCAACGTGTATGAGACGTTGACTTAGGATTTTTGGCAAATCCTCAGCCTTCAACGAATTTGACGTGCTCTTACCGATTACCGTTTGAATCGGGCTTACATGCAGATTGTTTAAATCCGTTCCGCATATGACGTTGTGCTAAAGGAATGAACTCCTTTAGACTTTGTGCTATGATGTTGAATATATAGACTTTACCATTTGTTACGGGAATAGGTTACCCGGCGACGCGTGTTAGGCGTTGACTTTAGGGTTTTTGGCTAACCCCCAGCCTTAAACGGATTTGAGATGCTCTTACCGACTACCGTTTGAGTCGGGCTTACATGCGGATTGTTTTAGTCCGTTCCGCATGTGACGTTGTGCTAAAGGAATGAACTCCCTTAGACTTTGTGCTACAACTTCGAATATGTAGACTTTGCCATTATTATGGGAATAGGCTACCCAGCAACGTGTATTAGACGTTAGCTTATCCCTTCTTAGGCTTCGGGATAAGATTCCCCAGGTTTAGCCCCTGGTGTCTTTTTCAATCGGCGAAAGACTAAACCGGCGACGCGTGTTAGGCGTCGGCATATCCTTTCTTAGGATTCAGGATGAAATTCCCCATGCGTGTAAGACATGGATTTTGGTGTTATTAATAACAACCTGCCACAATGTTGAATATGTGGGCGGGTGTTCTTTTTAACGATCAAGAACTAACCGGCAGCGCGTGTTAGGCGCAGACTTATCCTTGCTTAGGTTTCAGGATAAAATACCCCAGAATTGAACTCTGGTGTCTTCTTCTGTGGAGAAAGACTAAACCGGTAGCACGTGTTAGGCGCAGACTTATCCCTGCTTAGGATTCGGGATAAACTTCTTAGGATGAATCCTAAATTCTTGGAAAAGGATTGGTGTTTGGAAGGAAGAATTTTATATTCTATTCCCAGTTGGAAAGGAGACTCGGGGTGGGATCTCCACCCCCAGAATCCGGAAAGGTGAAACTGAGAGTGGGATCTCCACTCCGAGAATCGAAAAGATTCAGATAACCCTAACTGTCGGAAGGTTTGATTACCGAACTAAAGATGAATTTCTCGTTTATCGAGAGTGAATTGTGGTTTTGGTCCTAACTATAGGAAGGTTTGACCAAGCGAGAGTTTGAGATGACCCTAACTGTAGGAAGGTTTGATCACTCGATTTAAAAGTGGACCTCTCGTTCATTGGAGGAATCGAGAGGGGATTTTGGTTGTGGTCCTAACTGTAGGAAGGTTTGACCAAGTGGGGGGTTAAGACGATCCTAACTGTAAGAAGGTTTGATCGCTCAATTTGAAAGTGGACCTCTCGTTCATTGAAGGAATCGAGAGGGGATTTTGGTTTTGGTCCTAACTGTAGGAAGGTTTGACCAAGTGGAAAGTGAGAGTGAGAGTACAAATCACTATAGGAATGTTGATTCGTACAAATCACTCGAAAGGGGGGTCCCTATTGTTAAGTGATAAGGACTTAATACAAAGGGTTTTGACAATTCGTCAATGATTGATAAATCAAAATTCTAAGCATTAGGAGTTTATTGCTTATCACTTCATTCATAATGACCGGGTTATCCCTAAGAATATTACTTTTTAACATTCTTCCGGGAACTTCCCGTTACCTAAATTATCCACCCCCAGCTTTCTTTACAAAACTGGGTGTATCATTGTATCAGCTGCACGATCGGGTTATCCTTAAGAATACCACGCGTGGCACTCTTCAGGAACTTCCCGTGGAAGAAAGGAAATAGTTTAGACTCTTATACCTATTGGAGTATCAGGGAGCAGTTTAACCTCTTATACCGGTCGGAGGATTGAGAAGCAGTTTATACTCGTATACTCTTCGGAGTGTCAGAAAGCAGTTTATACTCTTATACCGATCGGAGTTTTAGGAAGCAGTTTATACTCTTATACCGGTCGGAGTTTTAGGAAGCAGTTTATACTCTTATACCAGTCGGAGTTTCAGGAAGCAATTTATACTCTTATACCGGTCAGAGTTTTGCCATTTTCAACTGGCTCACTCTAGCGTTATGACGCCGGCTTCAACCAAGGTTTGGATGCTATTCTTGAGTGTAAAGCACGCCTTGGTTGGGTGAAGGATCCTCCTGTGGTATGCGCAGTACTTCAGATCCACAATATCGTCAGCTTCCTCCTGATTCGTGATCGGTGGGAGCTTGATCTTGTTATTGTCAAGGAGAGATTTGAAGATGGCTGGAACATCTTCATCCTTGAAGGAGTACTCTTTTTGAGGCCTCTGATCCGAAGTCTTTTGCTGCCTCCGGGACTGCTGTTGCGATGTTTGATTAGCATCGACAGTCGTTGCGGGTGTCTTGCCCTTACCACGGGAGGCGAAGTTCGAGTTCGGGGGATTCGTCGTCGATTGACCTCTCTCGGCTCTCTTCCTTCGGAGGAAGCGTTCGGCTTGTTCACCGCGCACCTTCAAGTCTTTCCAAGTATTGGACGGTGCTGTCCCTATTGCTTCCAACACGTCCAATGCGAGGTTGTTGTGGCAAGTCTGAAGAATGAACTCTTCGGTGATCGGGTCCCGGCAATTCAACGCTTTGTTCCGGAACCTCTTGACGAAGGTTTCGACCGGTTCCCCGTCCTTTTGTTTCTCGTCGAGCAACGTTCCGATGGATATCTCGGTGTCGTCGTCGAAGAAGTTAGCGAGGAATTTCGTCTCCATGTCGTCCCAGCTATGCACGCTTCCTGGCTTGAGGTGGCGATACCAATCGAAGGCAGCACCGCGAAGAGTGCCAACGAATGACCGCACCATCAGAGGCTCATTGCCGGAGATAACACCCAGGTACGATTTGAAGTAAATCAAATGCTGAGTGGGGGAACCCTTCCCATCGAACGGCGTGAAGTTGATTAGACTAAACTTCGCCGGATAGGGGATTGATTCCCACTCTCTTGGGTATGGACAAGGAATACCCGTTTTCTTCACCTCTTGAGCGGACATCAACGTATTGATTTTGCTCTCGAGGCTTTTGATCTTCAAGTTTTCACTTGTATCTTCGTTGGCATCCTCATTACCACCCCCTGCATTGATGGGCGGATTATTGGCATTGCGAGCTTCGTCCGTATCCGTGTGCTCCTCTTCCTGAACGACCTGGTTACGGCGGCTTGGTTCACCATGTTGGTTCCTCAATGCCTGGATTTGTTGGTCATGCATCTCTCTCATAGTCTGCATGACCATCTGCATCTCAAGCCTGAAGGTCTCCTGTTGTTTGGCCATAGCATCTTCGAGCATCTTGGCCACTTGTTCCGCGTTTATCATGAATGACTCGCGGGGTTCTCCTTCGCTGGATACGATGTTGTCGGACGCAATCGCAGAGCAAGCATCCGATTCCTCATCTTCTAAAGGTAATCTTGTCCGAACCCTGCCATACGTCCTTCGTGAGATGGCTCCAGACTGCAAACGGGTTAGACGCCAGGATGCATTCAGAATCGACTCGAGATCATCCCGTGTCAATGTCCCCTTGTTGGTCATATTAGCGGTGACCCTCGGGAATTCTCCGTCTTCAACCACCGCTCTCCTTCGTCGGAAACGCCTAGGCCTTGACTTTGGCGTCTCAGTGCTGAGCCTTTCGAACACCGAGACTCTCTCGGGGACTGCTTTGATGCAGTTGCATTCAGACAGTACCGCCCGAATGAGCTTGGCACAGGGGCATTGAGTTTCGAGCCTACGAGGACTTCTCTTTCTGGCTCTGTTCATACCCCCAGCACGATAGTACAGCTCGTCCGTATGAAAGTTGGAGCAACCTATCACGTGTTGACACGATTCCCCAGGTATAACGTCATCGTCATCGGATGACAACGTTTCCTTCTGGGGGCGAATCGCCTTCTTCGGGCTTTCGAGAGTTACTCGCCTCGAAACACGTCTTTGTGGACGTGAATTTTCAGCGGGCTCCTGAACTTCAATGCGCAAATTGACGCGCGCAGCAGCCTTGAACTCCTTGTCATGCTGAAAATAACAGCAACCCCCAGCAGGTTGAGTCGTTCGAGATTTCTTCATCGGTCCCAAACGTTCCTGAATTGGAGTCTTGCCTCTTTCATCGGGAATTGGACCGAGGCGTTCCAAAACTAACCTTCTTCTTCAGGATGGTCCTGCGGGATTTCCCGGCGATTTCGTTTGGTTCGCCGGAGGTTGAACCTGCTTAGAAGGTTGCAAAGGTTGCTCTTTGGCCTGAATCATCACTTCGGATTTCGGCCTCCAGAATTTGCGGGTTGGTGGCGGTTCTTCGTCACCTCCTTCTGAAGCTTTCTACGGGCTTCTTCAGCTTGAGCCCGTGCCTGCGCTGATAGTGCGTGATGCTTGCGAATGCGCTCCTCCA
The DNA here is from genome assembly GCA_022839385.1 of Asparagus kiusianus. NCBI lineage: Eukaryota > Viridiplantae > Streptophyta > Magnoliopsida > Asparagales > Asparagaceae > Asparagus > Asparagus kiusianus. The sequence goes on along the minus strand of BQKN01062814.1, from coordinate 115,413 downwards.
GCGTTGAACGGTTCCGTTTGACACGGACCCATTCCGTTGTTAGTGGCTTGGAAGAGCCGCCGTTCATCTGTTGTTGAGGCTGTTTGCCTCTTCTGTTTTTCAGCTCCGCCTTGTAGCGGACTCCGTCAACAGACTCCATTGCCTTTGCGAATTGTTTCGCGAGGCGTTGACGTTGCCTTTGGCGGGCTCTCTTCGAGAGAGTCACTACGCCCTCGGCAACGGGAGATTTGGCCAGAGCAGATCTGACCTGGTTGGAAGTTGGAGAGATCTCACCCAATGCAGCTTTGGCATCCAGCGGGGCGAGATCTTCGTTGGTGTTTTCGACATCTTCATACCAACGAATTTTTCTCCTGGAGGAGAACTTCTTGGACTTGCGGGGGGGGGTTGATCCGGACGAGGACGACAAGTACGCCACGAACTTTTGCTGGTCGAACTCGTATTCGACCTCCTCCACGACCGGGATTGAGATCCGCGGCTGCGATGCAACGATCTCGGCAGCGAGATCGGTGGCTCCCACTATGGTCGCTAGAGTGTTCGCGGGAAAAGTTGGATTTTTCTTCATTATCGATTCTATTGCACTCAGTTAACAACTTTATGCGTTACAAAGAGATTCGGTCTTTTTATAAGATCTGGCTTACAATGAAAATCAAAATAAAACAAAGAAATCAAAATTACAACTTCTCTCTTTTATCGAACAGATCGCGAGCTCCTGTTTTGTGGTCACTCGCTTTGTGGGTTGTTTGCCTGTGCCGGGGTTGTTTGCCGTGGACCACCGCGAGATCTAGATCCGGTCGGATCTACGCAGTATTACGGGTATTATCCCACCAAGGAGATAATAGCCGGGAGGGATTGTTTCACCAAGGAAACAACCGATCGAATCTCGGGATCTAAGAACCAAGCTTAGATCCGGAGTGTACCTACGTAGATCTGAGATCCGGGATCCGATTCCTCTCGAACTCTTGCCTTATTTGGCGTTGACGATCGCCGAGCACCGGATCTGGATGGACAAGCCCTTGAAGTTCCAAAGCTCCAATCTTTTTAAGTTTTAGATCTGAATCTGGCAGAGCTTCGACTCCTATTTTTCCAACCTCTGAACAAATGAACCTGAAGGCCTATTTATAGGCGCTCTGCACTGTGCCCTGGGCACGAAACTGGGCGGGCCACCTTGGGGTGGCTCGGCTCATGCAGAGCCACCCTGGGGTGGCTCGGCCACCGAGCCACCCTGAGGTGGCTCGGCTTGGGCCGAGCCACCTCGGGTTGGCTCGGTTTCGGCCGAGTCCCCCGGGTGTGTTCCGGTTTCCGTCGTTCGGTTGTTTTCTGGTGTTTCCGGTTCTCCGTTGTTCGGACTTGATTCGGTTTGTGTGGTTGACTTGTTCTGGAATCGATTTGTTGACTTGATTCCCAATTTGGCAGTAATTCCACTTCTGAGTATGAGTCCGAAACTGATCTTGATTCGATCGCGATTCATCCGAGTCCGTTCTTGGTTGGATGACTCGTTGACTCCCCGAACCGTTGGATTGACTCCGCACGCGAATGGATTCATTCCGTTGCTCGCGTGCGGTTCGTTAGCCTCGTTAGTCCGCTTCGTCGCATATCGCTTGGCTTCGGTGTTGTGGGCTAACAGCTTTGTTTGGATATGTCGTCCGATGATCCGTTTGTTGAATTGGCGTCGTCGAGCTGTGATAAGGGACCTATAGGCAATTTTATACGCCTACAATGCAGGGGGAGTAAGTATGGTTATTTCATTATGTTTTAATCTGATTATAAAATATATACTTATGCATAAATTATTTGTTATCATCAAAAAGGGGAAGAATGTTGAATATCATATCTCCATGATAGTATTTTGATGATAACTATTTATACAGTGTGTACACTAACTTTTATATGCAGATTTCAATATCAGAATATGAACAAGTGCAAGATGTTTTCAAGGCAATATGAAGTGAAGAAAATGAAGAACAAATGAGATAATGTATTTTATATTTTCTTTACTTAGAATTTTTGTACAAGCCTTGATCACACACACGCACACACACACAAAATTAGAACACACTAACACAGGCTTAGTGTGTTGGTTAACTATAGAAATCCCCTATGTTAACCATTAGAAATATAGTTAAAACTTAAGTATAAAAATATTTTATATCATAATTTTTACTCTTAGTAGTCGACTAATTAGAATAGTAGTCGACTACTCGTGTATATATCTTAAGTATGTGTTTCTGTCAAATTACAGTATAGTCGACTAATAGTGATTGTAGTCGACTACTCAGGTGTTTTACAGAAACATAAGTTTCAGTCTTTTTACAGTATAGTCGACTAATCTTCACTATAGTCGACTACTGAACATAAATTCATTTTAACAGTTTCTGTCAAAATACAGTGTAGTCGACTAATGAGCATTATAGTCGACTATTGAGAAATTTTCTGAATACACAGAGTCTGTTTGAACTCAGTGTAGTCGACTAATGTTCATTGTAGTCGACTACAGATACAGTTTTTCCAGATTTCAAAGTTTGAATTTATGACTGTTTATAGCCGTTTTTAAACGTTTTTAAAGTTCAAAAATTTGTCTTTTCAAGGGCTATAAATAGGTTATTTGTTCAGAAAAATTGCAGAGACATACATACCCATAAGCTTTGCTCTTTGTGCAATTTTTCAAGTAAAAAATATTCAGATTTTGTGAAAAAGAGAAGTTTCTGAAATTGCCTCTAAACATTCATCAAATACCTATCATTTAGGTAATTTACAGAGGTTAAAAGAATCCTAAGCCACTGCTACACTTCACTACACATTCAAGGCTTATAGGATCAATTGTGTTCTTGCTTCAAAAGGATTTCTCTCGGGTTTGAGAGGGTTGATGTGACGCCCCTGGGTTCACACAAGGCTGCAGTCTAAGATGAAATCAAGAATGTCAAACCTACCATGCACCAAACCGTGCAATAACATGTTTCACCATCACAATTAACATCTATCTAGTAGAGGCAACAACAGGTGTAGGTACAAAAGCAAGTAAAAAATAATGTAGGAAATAATTGATGAAATGATATTGATCACATTAATATCTCATCATCCAACATACAACAAGTACATGGTCAATGTCTGAATAGATAAACTAGAATACTCAACAAGTCTCAAATACAATTATCCGACAAGAGGAAATAAGGCACACAGCCTTTACAACTTCTAAAACAATAATCTCAAATGTCTAACAAAATCTATAGTAGAGCTCCAAAAATAAATCATAGCTAAAATAGATAGCTGAACACTAAAGTGTGTCGCCATCAACCTGCGACTCTCCGGGCTCCTGGCTCGTTACCTGAAAGGGGGAGGGACAACGAGCGTCAAAGCGCTAGCGAGCAACATCACAACCAACCCAAGGGAATAGGGCTCGTTGTATAAGAAAATACAGATAGTATATAATAGATCTAAAATCATTGATCTTACTAAAGAGGGTTTTAGTATTTAGAAATTTACAACACGAGCATAGGTACGTCGAGCGAAATAATCTAAACAAGGAAACCCTCATGTATATACCTTGTATCTCAAATTCTAAATCCCTAAATACCAAACCCAGAATCTAATACTGGGAACAAATAAATTAAAAGAAAACAAAACACATCTCTACTTCCAAACATGGTGTCATGTCAAACTCACATGAGTGTCATGTCAGAAAACGATTAAGTGTCCAAAACATAGACTATATAGATTAAACGTCCAACACATAGACTGCATGAAGTAAACGTCCAACTCATGGACTGAAAGCAACGAGTGTCCAACGCATGGATCGAATATAACCAATGTCCAACGCTTGGACTGAATATAACCATGGTCCAGCGCATGGACTGAATATAACCGTTGTCCAACACATGGACCGGATGTGACCGTTGTCCAATGCATGGACCGGATGTGACCGTTGTCCAACGCGTGGACCGGATGATAGTGCATATCCAACACGAGGATTAAATAGCAATGCATGTCCAACACGAGGATTAAGTATAGTGAATGTCCAACACGAGGACTGAACGGAATGGGTGTCCAACACGAGGACTAAATATAAAATGCGCCAAGTGTAAGTGTCGATGATATGTATACACAAAAGATACACATAGACTCATGTCACACGTGCCTCAGTGTGCAGATCGGTACTTGTGTCAAAAGTCAACCCACATGTACAGATGAATCATTAACATGGTGAACTAGTGTCAGGTCATCGAGGCGACCCCGAACAACAACTCAAACAGATCAAGAATCTGTAAAACATCTCATCAGTCGACTGATGTGTCGACTGATGACGTCAGTCGACTCATATGTCGACCGATAAGGCTCAGACAGCACAGCCTCAGCTCACCAGTCGACTGACCAGTCGACCGGGAAGCTGAGAAAACACAATCAGCCCGTCAGTCAGCCTTGTGTGAACCCAGGGGCGTCACAGTTGATCTCTTGGTTTAGAGATTGGTGTTCAAATTGGCAAGGTGTTTGTCAATTGGTGTTGCAATTTGTAGGGACTTGCAAATTGGTCAGGTTTGTGTTTGATTTTGTAAGTTTATTCAAAATCATAGTGGAAACTCTCAAGCGGGATTTGCTTGGGGACTGGATGTACACCGGATTGGTGGAACCAGTATAAATCATTATGTTTGTGATTGTGATTTCTGAGATTGCCATTTTTCTTTGCAATTTATAATAAACTTTGCATAAATTTTAAAAGAACACTATTCACCCCCCTCTAGTGTTCAAGTGTATCTATTTCAGATCCTACATCTCTCCATGTCGAGCTGCATGCGGGAACCCATAGGTAATTTTTGATGCCTACACTAAAGTTGTAGGGTGAACTACGAAGAGATGTTTTCTCTAATGGTGAGAAATGACTCCATTCTCACAATTTTGACTCTTTTAGCATAAATGAATCTTGAACTAGTCCATATGGACATTTACGTAGATTTTCTCTTCAAGATGTGGAATAGGAGATCTATGTGGATCGATGTATATATTTCAAAGTCAAGAGACTTGAGCATAGGGTGCCCAAGTTAAATAGCTCTACCTATGGCTTGAAATAGTATTCTAATGTGTGGTATCTATTTGATTATATTAGACCATACTGGGCTATAGTTTTATTATGATCGATCAAGATAATTATGTTTACCAACACAGTGCTTGTAAGAGTTTGAGATCTTATCATCGTTTGTCGATGACATATTATTGGTTGGGCACAACATGGAGACCATTAAGATACCAATCACTAAGAGTCATACTCTAAATTTAGAGCAATATTCTAAAATTGAGAAGAAGTGAATAGTGATTAGCCTTTATAGGAGTGCAGTTGGTAGTCACGCATGTGTACAAGATCCGACACATTTTTGCTAGTAGAATTGGTGGGTAAGCATTAATCTAATCCTAGTATGACTCACTAGGATGAGTCAAGATGATCATCAGGTATTTAATTAAGAATGCATTTATGTATTATGCTACTACGTAATAGACACTCATTTACATAGATATTCAGATGCTGACAATGCCAGTGATATGGATGGATGAGCATCGACTTCTGATTACATTTTGATACTAGATGATAGGGTCATTTTATAGAATAGTACGAAGCAGCAGTGTAGAGTCTTTTCCACTAGAGAAGAATATGAGACAATATACACAATAGCATTAGAGACAGTCTCATTGTATAGATGCTCAGATAATCTAGCCAGAGTGTGACATGTAGAGGATGATGTGATTCTCTATTGTGATCGCAAGTTGACTGTTGGTTATTCGATAGAATAAAATAGTTTGGAAAATCGAATGAAATCTAAATCGGGTACCATTTCAGTGAGAACTAAGAGAAGGAAGAGGTTGTGTTAAGTGTATCTCTATGAGTTAGATGATCAGAGATATACTGTTAAAGGGAATAGCTAAGAGGACACTAGAGCAACACACTTGGGCCTTTTGGGCTATATCTTTGGTGCCATATAATTAACTTTTAATGGCATCTTATACACTTAGGATAATATGAACGACGGCTTTATAAGATATTATATTTTATTTGATTGTCATTTTCTCATCTTAATGAAACTCTGGTATGTTTTATTATTCCTTGATTATTATGGCATGGAGATCTTTGTATATGATGTTATGTACAGAGTACACAAATGGCACTGGGTTCACCATTAGAATGTTACATCAGTAGGAAGGAGCTATTATCACACAATAGATCATGTTTTTTGGAGTTATGATAGTTTTTGAAGCTAGGACTAAGTGCCAGATGTCATTTGCCTTAGAGTAATGAATACATTATCATATTACTGGGTGCGGTAACAGTGGGAGCACTCTATTTGTCACCCAAACTCTATCAGGAAGAGGCTGATGTATACTTATATATTGAAGCAACCAGAAAACCCCCACATCCACTATGCCTCTTTACTATCAGCGAAACTAATGGTTTGACTTGGCACATGTGGTGAGTACTTGTCAGGGGGTCCCAAGCATATTGTGAGATGGTATGTCCGGACATGTTCATTATCGGGTGATAGAATTTTGATCTGTAATGTATTTATTATTGACATATTCCCTCAAGGTGCTAGAAGTAATACTATTGAATGTTGCCAAACTATGTGTGCTTAGACCGGATACAAGGAGGTTAAGGGATGTATCTTTGCTCGCTCATTGTGTGAGCCCTTATAGACAATCGCCGGTGATGGAGGGTTGTCATGAGCACTAGCTACTTTCGTTGCTATTTACTACTGCAATGAGACAATACAGCATATGAAGCAGTGTCAAGAAAGTGGGTGATTAGCAGCCCAACTATTTAGGATCAAAGGAAGATCGATTGACATGTCTCTTGATTGCATCAGTCCCCCAACTCTTTTATTTATCAATGAGAGGATCTAAGAGTGTAATGTATTGAGGGTAGACTGGGTGATTATGTATGAATCTTAGAGGGATCAAGGTACTTGAGCAGACATGCTGATCAGATTTGGAGTATGAGATACAGCATACTTACACTATTTGTTGTGTATTATTTTTGGGAGATCCTTGTCTTAGTCCTAATAGATCTGGTTATAAGGCTACCCGCTTGTAGGTTCTCAAAAGTCCACATCAAACTAATGATGCATGGACATGAATTTAAAAAACAAAGGATACTCTCAGGGAGACTTTGACTTAGGGAGTCAATTATTAAAGAAGCAATGGATGATGCCCACTCATATGTGCGAGTGAGACTATGTTGATTTTATAGGTGGGACATCCCAATGTGAGTAGACGGATTGGATTCTTATCTCTAATTTGATCAGAGATAATATTATTATTTACCCTATATATACAAGTTACGGTTTTTAATTGTATATGACAAAAAAATATCACATAGAAATCATCATCTCCTTTATCATTCAAGTTATTGTTATCGAGGCAGTTACGCGGCGATATGCGGGGGCTTCGCGTTGATTGTAAGGTGTGGTCACCTTCCAGCCATTGATCAAGAAAGGCATGGTGATTCTACTTAAACGATCCGCTTAGTAAACCATAAACTCATTGTTTAGAGTTCTAGATGTATACTTTCTTTGGTATCTGGTGTGCATTGTTTATATGGTAGATCATTCCTAATGCATGCGTGTAGTTATATGGATCCTACAATAACAAAACCAATTACCAAAAAAGAAGTAGATAGTACACGTTTTGGATCCACTCTAGGGGTGGTAAATAAAGGAATAAAATCGTATTGTAAGATGGTTGTACCTATATTTGTTTAAACTTATCGCATCGACGTCTAGAGTTTTTCAAATTTGAGCTAGAATACTCAATGTTTGACACACACACACACACACACACACACACACACACACACACACACACAC
>BQKN01062814.1:91051-106800 GCA_022839385.1 Asparagus kiusianus | reverse complement strand
AACTAGAGCTCTGATACCAACTGTGACGCCCCTGGGTTCACACGAGGCTGCAGTCCAAGGTGAAACCAAGAATGTCAAGCCTGCCATGCACCACACCGTGCAATAACATGTTTCACCATCACAATTAACATCTCTCTAGTAGAGTCAACAACAGGTGTAGGTACAAAAGCAAGTAAAAGATAATGCAAGTGATAACTGATGAAATGATAACAACCACATAGATATCTTATCATCCAACATACAGAAATACATAGTCAATGGCTGAAGTAGTTAAACTGGAGTTCTCAACAAGTCTCAAATACAAAATGTCGGAGTAAGGAAATAAGGCATACAGCCTTTACAACATCTAGAAAATAGGCCTCAAATGTCTAACAACAACTACAGTGGAGCCCCAAGATAATACATAGCTAGAATGGAAAGCAGAACACTAAAGTGTGTCGCCATCAACCTGTGACTCTCCGGGCTCCTGGCTCGTGACTTGAAAGGGGGAGGGACGACGAGCGTCAAAGCGCTAGCGAGCAACATCACAACCAACCCCAAGGGAGAGGGCTCGTTGTAAAAGAAAATACAGTTATCACAAAACATATATATATAATCAAATGTCCTAAGAATAAGGGGTTTTAGTACTTAGGGAATTTCAACACGAGCATAGGTACGTCGAACGAAATAATCCAAACAAGGAAACCCTCATGTATATACCTTGTATCTCAAATTGAAAATCCCTAAGTACCAAACCCGGAGTCTAATATATGAACAATAAGGAAAAGACAACAATCCCATCTCTACCAATAAACACAGTTATGTTAAAGTTACACAGTTAAAATAAGTGTCATACACAGCCTAGGTAGCTATCATGTCCAACTATATCAATATGTCGTGCTCAAGTTACCTATATGCCCTTCTGATCCTCTATAAGAGGAAGCCATGCAGCTTAAGGTAACTATCTGGCCTTTTGACATAATTTTGAAACTCTCTTCATCATCTCACATTTTCGTACTCAAGTTCATATAACTTGATCATTGGAGGAACAACCGGAGAACTCAACTCCGACGTCTTACGAGTTCTTTGTGTGTAGGGAATAACAACTATCTACAGAGACAGTCATATGAAGGAGTTTGAGGAACCTAACTCTACATTAATCCACAAATAAACCCCATGTTAGATAACTAACATTAACAACCCCTAATCCACATCAAAAGGTGGGCAATAGTTATTGATACCCATTTATTAGTGACGCAATTCCTACAGTCTTGATTATGACCAAGACTAATTCTAATGCAAATCTTATTAAAGAAGACAAATGAATGCTGATAAAATATACAACATCCAATATTATTCATTGATTGTAGATAATGACAAACACGAAGTAAACAGTTCAGAGATTAAATATTAAAGAGAAAAGAAAAGCCTGCACTTCTCCCGCCAGAGTCCCGTGAAGCAACTTGGAGGCTTTTTCTTGGCATAATCTCTTCCACTTGGCAATTCCCAACAAATTAATGCAGCCTCAGTTCTTTTTTTTTTTCCTTTTTCTTTTTTAGTCAGACTAAAGTATATATTAATTTGTTTTATACGTTGTAAAGAATTGAAGAGGGTTCTTTACTTTATGAAACTATAAATTTGGCACCTACAAATGCCCCATGATACGGACAAATCTTTTTATTTTTCAAATTTTAAATTTTATTCAATTATAAAAAATAATTTCACCTTATTTTTACTGACAAAACTAGACGAAATTAGTATAAATCTGAATAAGAAGGTTAGAAAAATCAGGCCTGAACGGGTGCAGTTGTGTTTTCACTGCCCTAGAAGATAAAAGACTCGTCTATCGCCCTAGCACAGTCGATCCTCTCCCTCTAGCGGTAAAAGCCCCCGGAAACGGTCGGCCTCTGTACTCGGCCGCGAGTAGCAGAGCTTCTGCTCAGATGAAGATAGTTGCCCGAAAAATTAAGTAAATTGTATCAGAAAAATTTAGAGAGGATGAAGGTAGCTCTCGGGATCTTGAGAGAAAGAGAGAAGTGGAGGATTCTCCTTGTTTTTCTGTGTTTTCTCCGTAGGAGCTTCAGCTCCTTATATAGCCCCTTCAGCTCGTAATCGTTTCTGATTGTCTGCGCACGTTACGCTGAGATCCCGCGTCCGTTATATGTTTCCATAACTCCCGCAACCGTTACAAACTTGAGTAAAACGTGCAAAAAAATAAACTAGAGAGGCAAAAACCGCGTACGTGTGCGGTGCGGTACGGCGAGGCGTGGCGCGCGCATCGTGTCGTGGCGAGGCGAGAAGTGGTGTGGCGAGGCGAGGCGTGGTTTGCGTGCGCGCGCATGTGAAGCAACAACCCAAATAATACAAGGCCCAAAACACTAACTCAAAGCCCATTGAGATGTGAACCATTATAAACTTCTTGAACTTCTTCTCATTTTCCGATGTGATACTATTCACAAAGGCAAAGTGTCTTTTCATGAACCAAAAGTCCAATAGTCCCCACCAAAAGGCAATATTGACTGAAAACTCAAAATCAATAAATAAATCAATAATCATAAAAGGATATAGGTTTGGTAACCTTTCGTATCGTGAATTCGGGAGAGGTAGCTTCCGGCTTTGAACCTTTCCTTAGTGAGTTTATCGCCACCTGAGGGACCTAATGGACTAGGCCTTGAATTAGGACCCTTGAATCAGGTATTGATAAAAACACACATAATACGTCTTCATCTATTGAGCAAAGCGGGTTGAGCGTTAAAGGCCATGCTCACAATAAACCGACTCATGAGAGTTTCTAGGGGTTAGCCCAGCCCCCCCAACCGCGGCCACCACGGTTCCTCTCACGTAGGTAAGTCCTCAAAGGGTACTATAGTTGTTTATTTAATACCCCCCATAATACACACGTTGGACTTATTAAGAGTAAAACTCAGCCTAGCCAGCTGTATCATAAGAGCATCGTCATCATAGAGAAGGGGTAGTAGCACAAGCTACATAGTGATATATGAATATATCTGGGTCAATGCTCCACATGAGTGTCACTAGTCCAGCTTGTTTCTACCACATTCAACCAACATTGGGACTAAGTCTCCAAATAAGGGTTAGGTTACCACTGTCAGTGACCTCTCTTATGGGCTTAACCCCATCTACCTCGATGAATCCAGAACCACACTCCTGGATAACCCCTTAGTCAAAGGGTCAGCAAGATTTTTCTCAGACTTTACAAAATCCAAGATCACTACTTTGCCTATCAGGCGTTGTACAGATTTATTTCTTATTTGAATATGTCTGATGAGTTTTTTATTTACTTGCACTTGCTTTAGAAGCTCTATGGTAGATCTAGAATCAGAATGAATGGAAATTGGAGAAAAGGATTTAGGAAGCTACAGGAGAATATGTATCAAAATAATCAATGCCCTTTTGTTGAGTATAGCCTTTAGCTACTAATCTAGCTTTAAATTTATCTATGGAACCATCAGCTCTAAGTTTCTTCTTGAATTTCCACTTACAACCAATAGGTTTACAACCTGGAGCTAAGTCGGTGAGTATCCAAGTCCTTTTGAATTCTACCTCTTTTACTTCTTCAAGGTTCAATATCAAAAGGTTGAGAATAAAAATAAGATGGTAAATCAGAAGGAAGAGATGAACTAGGATTTCCAGAGATTTTGGATTTGGAAGGAAAGATATTTTCAAAAAAGACTGCATCTCTAGCTTCAATGATAGTATTGTTGGATATATCACTCATTTTAGAGTTAATGACTAGAAATTTATTAACATTGTTATCTAGTGCATATCCAATGAAAGCAGCATCAACAGTTTTGAAACTAATTTTTCTTTTCTTAAGGTTGGGAATAGCTACCTTAGCCAAGCAACCCCAAACCCGGAAGAAGTTCAGATTAGGAGATCTCCCTTTCTAATATTCATAAGGAGTTGTATCAGAATGTTTCTGGGGAATCCTATTGAGAATAAAACAAGCAAAGAGAAGAGCTTCACCCCAGAGAGTTTCAGGTACTCCTGAACTGAGTAACATATAGTTTACCATGTCCATTAGGGTTCTGTTCTTTCATTCAGCTACCCCGTTAGACTGTGGTGTATAGGGAGCAGTAACCTCATGAATAATACCTTGTTCTTGGCAATATTCAGTCATATCATTTGAGGTATACTCCCCCCCCCCCATGATCAGATCTTAGAATCTTGATCTTCCTGTCAAGTTGGTTCTCAGATTCAACTTTATATACCTTAAACTTATCTTAGACTTCATCTTTAGTTCTAAAAAGATAGGTGTAATAATATCTGAAGTGATCATCTATAAAGGTCACAAAATATCTCCTACCCCCTCGGGTGAGAACTCGGTTCGAGTCACACACGTCACTATGAATTAATTCGAGGGGTTCAGAGTTTCTAGTTAAAGACTTGAAGGGTTTTTTAGTGTGTTTCCCTTGAACACAAATCTCACACTTGGATGAAAGGTAAAAAGAGGATTTAGGAATAAGATTCAATTTGATCATTTTCTATAAAGTTTGAAAATTGACATGTCCAAGTCGTCCAAGCCAGACATCACAAGATTCAACAATTTGAACAACAGAAGACTAATAAATTTTATTAGAAGTGGAATTGATTACATTGAGTTTGAAAAGCCATAACAAGTAAAACCTTTTCCTATGAATACATTGTCCTTTGAAAGCATAAACTTATTGGATTATTTTACAATCCTATAACCAGCTCTAAAGAGAAGAGATTCACTGATCAAATTACGATGGAGAGAAGGAACATGATGAACACCTTGTAGATTTAGAGCTTTCCCATAGATCATGATGAGCTCTATGCATCCACTTCCAATGATTTGTTTATGTTGGACCCTAGAAGGGGGGGCGGGTGATTAGGGTCTTATGTTAATCTAATCCGATATTATGCCAATTAAAACTAATAATAATTTATCCTAGCAAGTATGAAATACAATAAGATATATGAGCTAGGATAAGCAATATGAATAAAGGGAAATATCCTAGCAACGAGATATAAACAATATACGTGCAAGGATATACAAACTAACACAAGGGTAAAATAAACATTCTACAAATGTGATAGGGAAAATGAAGAGCAATACACAAACGCGATAAGATATGAACACAAGAATAAGTACGCCTATGCAAACTCAAACAAACGATATGATCACAGAGTTCGGATCTTCCGTCCTACGTCTACGCTCCCCACTCCCGGGGAGAAATCCACTATCACAACCGGGTTTTCTACGCTCATCCGAATAACGTTTATACCACACAATATCAGTTTTCAACGCTCACCGATCAATGTTCACACCACACAACATCGGTTTTCAACGCTCACCGATCAACGTTCACAACCTCACAATACAACAAATAATTGTTCTCTAATATGGATGAGAATACAATGTAACCTCACACTCAATGTTACAAACCCACAACCCAAATTATACTATGAATGTAAATACGATAAGCTCATGTGGATGTGTGTAACAATGAGAATAAATAAAATCTAACTCAAGAAGAACTAGCAATAAAATTGATATGAAATACAATAGTAAAAATGCTAGGAAATTGAGTTAAGGAAACTTCTCTATAAACACAAAGAGAGGATGATGAGATATTGAAGATGAACTCCTCAACAATTAATGTAATCTCCTCTTTGTAAAAACAAACCCCAAACTTAAAACAAACTAAACAAACTTAAACCCTTATTAAACCTTGTTTAAAAACTTCTTGGGTTACATGAAAGATGAGAGCAAGGGGGTATATATAGCCTCCCAAAATCTTAGCCAAAAATCCCAAAGGAAAAGACCAAAAAGCCCACGAATCGGAAATCTGATTCTGTACCAAAAATAGTCGTTGGGCGATCGGCGGTCGACCGTGGGAAACTCGCGGTCGACAGTGAGCAGCTCAAAAGCAAAACTAGGCTCTAGAAAAACATACGGTCGACTGTGACGGTCGACCGTGAAATTCTCTGGACTGCATACGATCGATCGCCACGGTCGACCGCGAGTTGTAAAAGAACATACCGAATTTCTAAACTCAAGGCGGTCGACCGTGACGATCGACCGCAAACTGACATATGAAATAGACAGGTTTGAAACAGTTTTCTTATTTTAAAAACCTGTTTAAAAATATCAAACAAATTCAGAAAAATATAAAACTTTGGAAAATAATTGTAGACATGATAATAAACATACTATAAAAACTGGTTTTCAAAAAGGACCTCCAAAATGAGAAATATCATTATTGTACAAAATAGTCCAAAACATGAAAATGTAAACACATGAGTTTTGACATTTTAGCTTAACCATGTTTTGAAACATTATAAAATGATTTTATAGACTTAAAGAAAGATATAAACTATTGTTATGAAGTATATGAGTATGTATATGAATATATTTTTGTTTCATATCTATGAATTTAAACCAAACCAACTTATCCACATAAAAACAAACATGTATGAATAATATTTATTTATATGCTTGTAGAAACTTTATTTGTGGATAAACCAAAAATGAGTGTATATATATATAACTATATATATATAAGAAACCAAAACTTATATGTGTGTGAGTAATTGAGCTTAAAGTATCAACACACATAATACAAACTTCTAAACTAATTATACCCAAGCTTGTGATCTTCAACGAAGCTCTATCTTGGTACACTTGCGGATGAAGGTTGAACTTGGATCTCCAACGTGAATTGCAAGGCTTCATACCACAATTCCGCCAACCTCCATTGGATATGATCGTTGTGGCGCAATTCCATCCATCCTCCAACATGTTATTTGTCTACAATAAATAAAAATACACAAATATTAGACAAATAACATTAGAAGTAAATTGTTTGTAAATCATCATCAAAACAAGAAGGCCAATAATCTCTACCTTTTTTATGATGATAAACAATTTACATAAAGATTTATGCATGAAAGGAAATTAATATTGTAAATTATGATTATCATGCATATAAACAAGAAAGGCTATACTCACAATATTTCTCCCCCTTTGACAACATCAAAAAGGGAAAAACACCAAGAATGAAGAGAGTGAAAGCTCCCCCTACATATGAGCATGGGTGAGTATAAAGCAAGTATAGGGATTGCTCCCCCTATCGAAATGCCTTAATGGATATATGAAATGAATGCTAAGGCAAAAACATGTGAGTAAGCATAAATGAAGGATATGCTAAATATAACTCACATACAAACAAGACAATGAGAACACATATTGATATGTCTGTAGGCATCGAAAATTGCCTATAGGTCTCCACGAACGGCTCAGTGCTAAGAAAATACAATGAACGTCATAATCCAAGTCACAGGAGCTTGATTGACGTCGACAAATGCTTGAAGTGAATCGACAAACTATGTGAAGCAACGGAATTTCGGAATAACGAGAATACGGACTGATCGGGAGCCCCGCGATGTTTACAAAAGGCGCATCGCCCTTCGTACCTCATTTATTCTACAGATGATCCAATCATTGGAGCTTATGGAACTCCTCATCGGCTTTCCAACGAACTTTTAATTGCTCAAATCCGAGTTAGGACGAAGAAACTACGGAGAAAACGATCGAGTATGCAAAAATACGTCTCAACGAAAAGTTGAGACACCCCGAGTGTCTCGGCCAAGGCCGAGACACCCCAGGGTGTCGGCCGAGACACCCCAGGGTGTCTCGGCCCAGGTTGAGATACCCCAGGGTGTCTCCAACGCAGAATTTGTTCCTTAGGTGGTTTTAACCGTCCGTAACCCCCTGGAGCCTATAAATACAGCCCCGGAGCCTCATTTTTTCAGATCTGGAATTTTGGAGAATTGGTGAAGCCCTACCAAATTGAGGAGTGAAGATCCATAAGTTTTAGAGAGGAGGAGGAGAGATCGGATCGAGTTCGTCGGCATAAAGAAGAAGAACTCATTTGATCTGCATCGCCCGTGTTCGTTCCTTAGGATTATCCCGTTGCGGTAATCTTAAGAAGAGTGATTATCTTGCTTTGCCGAGATAAGAGCTACGGTTTCTCGATCCCTTCACGGATAGACGAAGCTCTGCCCAATTTTTCAGCAATCAGATCTGATCGACGGTGGTCCACGGATATCAACATCCCCGTCATAGGCCAAGATCCCACACAAGCAGAAGACCGATAAACGATCTCTGCACTGTTTGAAGAGAATTGTAATTTTGTATTCATTGTGTCAAAGTCTTATAAAAAGACTAATTTTTGTTTTCGTTGTAAACGTCTGAAGTTTGTAATGAACACGATAATGAATCAAACAATTTTCTATGTAAACAAGCTGGCGACAACAGTGGGAGCCAACAGCCTCGCTGCCGAGGCTGTCGTACCGCAGCCGATGATCAAGATCCCCGTGGCTGAAAAGGTCGAGTACGAATTCAACCAGCAGAAATTTGAAGAGTACACCTCGTCCTCCAGATCTGTTCCTCCTCATAAGCTCCAGAAGATCTCCTCCTCCCAGAAGATCCGCCGGTCTCCAGATCTGAAGACCCAAGAAGTCGATCTCCACGTCGTCGCTGCTACAGTTGCACCTTGCAACGATCCGCCGGCATCCAATGAGACCAGATCTGCAGATCTGAACTCCTTCGCGATTAAGGAGCCGACTGCTGAAGGCGCGCCAACTCTATCAAAGAGAGCACGTCAAAGGAAACGCCAACGACTCGCGCGCCAATTCGCCAAGGCTTTGGATCAGGTGGATGGACTCCATTACCAAGCAGATCTGGAGTTCAGAAAGCACCAAGTGGCTAATCTGTCGCCACGACCAGCATCGGAATCCTCCTCTCGACCTCTAATTAACGAATGGGTTCGTGTCAAACGAACCCGCTCTACTCTCGAGGAGCGAATCCAAAAGCGCCGCGCCTTGCTTGCGCATGCCCGGACCCTTGTACGAAAAGCACAGGAAATGCAAAAGGAAGAGGCAGTTAAGAGATCGCCAAGATCTAAGCAAGTTTGGATGCCAAAGGCCAAATCAGCGCCTAAGGCAAAAGCATCCGAGACTGCTCTCCGGCCTTTGTCAACTCCAGATCCTGCTCCTATTGCTCCTGCACCTCCGGTGAAGCCCTATGACAGCGTGAATCTTCCCAAATCTAGAGTCCTATTGAAGGATCGCATCGGTTCTCTACCCGAGGATCGAGGAAAAGTGCCTGTTCAGGAAAGCTTGAGACCGTTGAAGGAGCTTCGAGCAAACATCCGGACTGGGGGTCGTACGCGACCTCCTAACAAATTAATTTCTACAACGGCCCGCTTGGGGGTGCGTGCAGAAAACCAGGAGCCCGTTAAGGTTTCACACTCACAAAGGTGTGATTCCAAGCGTGTGACTCCTGTAGACGCCAACAAGGCGATGTTTACTCAGATGAAAACGTGACAGACAGAAGAATGCGTTATACCTGAGAATTCATGTAAACAACCGATAGGTTGCTTCGACTGCAATGTCGATGAGTTGTACTATCGGGCTGGGGGTACGAATAAATCTCGAAAGAGAAGTACCCGGGAAGCGGACTCCCACTGTCCGTGTACCAAAATTATCAGGGCAGTATTATCAGTGTGTAGCTGCCCCAAGACCGCTCCACAGAGGGTCTCGGTATTTGAAAGGATCTCCCCCAGAATGCCCAGGACCAAGCCAAGGCGTTTCTGTAGAAAAAGACCAACTGCGTAAGATGACAAACTTCCAGAAGTCACAGTTAATATGGTTGATAAGGGGAAGTCAACGCGAAGCTTCGATCCTCGTCATCTTTCGGACATATCCCAACGTATAACTCGGTTACGGTCGGGAACCGTTAGACAAAGGGACTATCAGAGGATGAATCAAGGATTATCCTCGGATGATGAAGTGTCAGATGCTAACTCTGTAGTCGCTTCTGACAAAACGACATCCAACCTAGGTCAATCCCGTGAAGTATTGATGATCAATACCGAGGATGTAGCCAAAATAGTTGAGGATGCTCTAGCCAAGCAGAAGCAAATCTTCAAGATCGCAATGGAAATGGCTATGCAGGAGATGAGGCAAATGCCCGACCAACAAATCCGAGCTTTGTCGAATCAGATCGGTGAATCCAATCATCGCAACCTTGCTAACCAAGCAGGTAACGATTCAGAGGTGGATGAACGTCCTAATGATGAGAATCCTCCCTTTGACCAGAACACTGGGGGTGGTCCCACTAAGGACAACAATATTAGGGGTGGTCCCACCAAAGATGACAATGCTGGGGGTGGCCCCGTTATTCCTCTCAGGAATCGTCCAGGATCTGATACAGACGAGGATGATAAAATAAAGGACCTTGAGAACAAAATCAACGCGCTGATGTCTGTTCAGGGGATAAAAAGGACTGGTATTCCGTCTCCCTACCCAAGAAAGTGGGATTCGATCCCATATCCGGCAAAGTTCAACCTGATCAACTTTACGCCGTTTAATGGAAATGGTTCCCCTACTCAGCACTTAATATATTTTAAGTCTCATTTGGGAATAATTTCTGGCAACGAGCCCTTGATGGTTCGGTCATTCGTTGGCACCCTTCGCAGGCCTGCTTTCGATTGGTATCGCCATCTCAAGCCTGGAAGCGTCAACAGCTGGGAGGACCTGGAGAGCATGTTCCTCGCTCATTTCTTTGATGATGACGCCGAGGTATCAATCAGGACACTCTTCGATGAAAAACAGAAAGACGGAGAGTCGGTGGATACCTTCATCAAACGCTTCTGCAATCAGGCAATGAACTGCAAGGATCTCGTCACGGAGGAATTTGTCTTGCAAACTTGTCATAACAACTTGTCC
Organism: Asparagus kiusianus; assembly: GCA_022839385.1. Lineage (NCBI taxonomy): Eukaryota > Viridiplantae > Streptophyta > Magnoliopsida > Asparagales > Asparagaceae > Asparagus > Asparagus kiusianus. The sequence continues at coordinate 96,042 of BQKN01062814.1, read as the reverse complement.
ATTAACATCTTGGACGTTATGGGAGTAGAACAGCTCAATACGTGAAAAGAGTTAAAGGTGCGCGGAGACCAGGCCGAACGCTTCCTCAGAAGGAGGAAGGTAGAAAGAAGCCAACCGATGGTTAACCCTCTGAATTCGAGTCTCATGTCCCATGATGAAGGGAAGGGACCTACAATAGTTGTTGACGTTAATCAGACGTCGCAACAGCAGCCCCGAAGACAGCAGAAGACTTCGGATCCGATGGTCCAAAAAGAGTACTCATTCAAGGACGAAGACGTTCCAGCCATCTTCGAGACCCTTCTTGAAAACAACAAGATCAAGCTGCCACCCATCGCGAATCAGGAGGAAGCTGACAATACTGCGGATCCGAAGTAGTGCGCATACCACAGGAGGATCCTTCATCCCACAAAGGCCTGCTTTACTTTAAAGAATAGCATCCAGACCTTGGTTGAAGCCGGTGTCATAACGCTAGGGTAAGCCAATTGAAAACGGCAAGACTCCGACAAGTATAAGAGTATAAACTGCTTCTTAACACTCCGAAGAGTATACGAGTATAAACTGCTTCTCAACACTTCGACAAGTATAAGAGTATAAACTGCTTCTCAATCCTCTGACCGGTATATGAGGTTAAACTACTTCCTGATACTCCAATAGGTATATGAGTCTAAACTGTTTCCTAACATTGATGGGAAGTTCCTGGAGAATTTTATACGTAATATTTTTAAGGATAACCCGATCATGCGACCGAATGCAATGATAGACCCAGTTTCGCGAAGGAAGCTGGGGGTGGATGATTCATATAACGGGAAGTTCCCGGAAGAATTTTTACATGTAATTTTCTTAGGGATAACCCGATCATTACGAATAAAGTGATAAACACTAAACTTTTACTATGATTTCCGAACACTCTTTTGCTGAGACGAGATTCGATCACTTCATTGGATTAATCTTCCCTCACAAAACTCTCATTGGTGTTCGACGACTCACAGTCTTCCACTATAAAATCCCTCACTGATCAAATTTATTGACAGTGAGTCCACTAAAATTCTTTCTGGTTTAATCCATTCAAACTTCTGTTATGTTCGTGCACTCAACACTTTCATGGTTAGAGTCCGGATATAATGTTTGGAATTTTGATCTGTCCAACCTGGATGAATCGTTAAACCCCTTTGTGTTAAGTCCCAATCACTTAATACTAGGAACCCCACTTAAGTGATTTGTACGAATCAACGCTCCTATTGTGATTTGCACTCCCATTGCATCTTGGTCAAACCTTTAAACAGTTAGGACCACAACCAAAATCCCCTCGCGATTCATTCCATGAACGAGAGGTCCACAAATTGAACGATCAAACCTTTAAACAGTTAGGGTCGTCTCAAATTCTCATCTTGGTCAAACCTTTAAACAGTTAGGACAACAACCAAAATCCCCTCTCGATTCCTTCCATGAACGAGGGGTCCACAAATTGAACGGTCAAATCTTTAAACAGTTAGGGTCGTCTCAAATTCCCATCTTGGTCAAATCTTTAAACAGTTAGGACCACAACCAAAATCACCTCTCGATTCCTTCCATGAACGAGAGGTCCACTTTCAAATTGAGCAATCAAACCTATAAAAGTTAGGATTGTCTCCAACTTTACTTAGTCAAACTTGCAGATAGTTAGGACTAAGATTGAGTTATCCCTTTTGATAAACGAAAGACTTCCATCGTTTCCTTTTTTAACCAAACCTATAAAAATTAGGGTCGAAATCGGAATTTCCCCTTAATAAATGAGGAACTCTTTTCTTGGATCAAGCAACCAATCCTATAAAAGTTAGGGTTGTTTGAATCCCTCCGATTCTCGGAGTGGAGATCCCACTCCTAGTTTCACCTTTCCGGATTCTGGGGGTGGAGATCCCACTTCGAGTTTCCTTTTCAACTGAAGATAGAATATAAAATTTTTCCTTTTCAGTGTTAGGAGATAGAATATAAAATTTTTCCTCTCCTATTTTGGGTTCGTCTTTACCCTAAACAAGACCTGGGGACAGAATATAAAATTCTCCCTCTCCAGCATTGGGTTTGTCTTTACTTTGAGAAAAGACACAATTCTCAACTTTAAATCTAGCATTTCATGCACGAGGAATTTTATCCCGAATCCTAAGTAGGGATAAGTCAACGCCTAACACGCGTTGCCGGTGAACCCTTAACCATAAAAAGGACAAAAGCCCACATATTCGACATTGTGGCAGGTTGTTATTAATAACACCATAATCCGTGCTTCACACGCACGGGGAACTTTATCTCGACTCCTAAATAGAAATAAGCCAACGTCTAACACGCGTTGCCGGTTTAGTCTTTCACCGATTGAAGAAGACACTAGAATTCTAGTCTGGGGAATTTTATCCCGAAGCCTAAGAAGGGATAAGCCAACGCCTAACACACGTTGTCGGTTAGTCCTTAACCGTAAAAAAAAGGACAAAAGCCCACATATTCGACATTGTGGTAGGTTGTTATTAATAACACCTTAATCCGTGCCTTACATGCGCGGGGAATTTTATCCCGAATCCTAAGTAGGGATAAGTCAACGCCTAACACGCGTTGCCGGTTTAGTCTTTCACCGATTGAAGAAGACACCAGAATTCCAGTCTGAGGACTTTAATCCTGAATCCTAAGTAAGGATAAGGCAGCACCTAACACGTGTTGCCGGGTAGTCTATTCCCGTGACAATGACAAAGTCTACGTATTCAATATCGTAGTATCAAGTCTAAGGGAGTTCATTCCTTTAGCACAACGTCACATGCGGAACGGACTTTAAACAATCCGCATGTAAGCCTGATTCAAACGGTAATCGGTAAGAGCACGTCAAATCCGTTGAGGGCTGAGGATTTACCAAAAATCCTAAGTCAACGTCTGATACACGTCGTTGTTTAGTCTTTTCACAGGAGAAAGACGAAGTCTACGTATTCAACATCGTAGCACTAAAAGGGTTAACTCTTTTAGCTTAACGTCACATGCGGAACGGACTTAAACAATCCGCGTGCTAGCCCGATTCAAACGGTAGTCGGTAAAGGCACATCAAACCCGTTGATGGCTGAAAATTTACCAAATATTCTATAAATGCGAGTAATTGACGCATCAACTTTATTAGTTGGTCTCGTGACTTGAGCATCCAACAACTTTGGGATAAGATCCAAGATCCATATCTGTAGACGAAACAACTTTAATAGTTAGTCCTGCAGCCCCAAAATTTGAGACCGCCATGCTCCAATACCTTAAGAGCTTAAACTGTGTATACTCTAGTAAACGTACGAGTATAAACTATGCCAACGTATGACAATTTAAACCCTAAGATTAACGCCAATCAACGCGTAACCCTAGGTCAACGCCAGTCAACGCGTTACGACCAAAAGTCAACGTACGATGTTCAAAACCCTAGGGTCAACGCCGGTCAACGCATAACCCCAGGTCAACGCCAGTCAACGCGTTGTGACCAAAAAAAGTCAACGTACGACATTCGAAACCTTAGGGTCAACGCCGGTCAACGCGTAACCCTAAGTCAACGCCAGCCAACGCGTTGTGATCAAAAAGTCAACACGAGTCTATATATCATGACGGAGGTAGTCAGTTCAAAGTCAACTTAACGACACGAGCCAAACTCAACTCATCAGTGTTAGATTCGAGACTTCAACGACGGCCAGACGATAAACGCAGCGCCGGAAGAATTTCAGCTATTCGTCAAAACATCGAATAGACTAAAAATCGAAGGAGTCAAGAATTAAAGCTAATTACAGGTCCTTCACGCCGACTAAAGGTTGGACCAATCACATCCAAAGTATTCCAGCCTCTTCTACAAAAGAAACGAGTCTGGAACGCTTTGGAGTGTTAGGTCTCATGTTATGAGCCTACATCTTCTAATCTTGTTTTGATGATTACAAACAATTCCTAATATTGTTTGTCTAGTGTTTATGTTTCTTATTAGGTATTCTAGACAAACAATGTGTTGGAGGATGGATGGATTGCGCCATAACGATCATATCAAATGGAGGTTGGCGGAATTGTGGAAGTGAAGCATTGCATTCAGTTAAAGATCAAGTTCAAGCTTCATCCGCACGTGTACCAAGTCAAGCTTCGTTGAAGATCAAGATTGCTTGGGTAAATAGTTTAGGTTTTATATTATGTGTGTTAGTACTTTAAGCTCAATCATATACACACATACACGCTTTGATTTTTGTTTTGTATATATATAGTTATATATATACATATATGTTTTTGGTTTAATAGTTTTCGAGTTTATATATGAAACAAATGAATAGAATTGGAAAATACTATTTTGTTTCATGTTTATATGCCTATATATGATTTCATCCTTAACAAGCTTATATTTAATGAAATCATATTTAGTGTTTTGAATATATTGCATAGAATATGCAATTTTATGAAAATATTGTGTTTCTAGGTTATAGACTTCATTACAACATTTTATACTTTTTAAACTTAATCTAGCTTTACATTTTATTATTTGATTATCATTTTATTAAGCTAGTGTTTATATTGAGTTTAATTGATTTTAATTATCTCTTTGTACACACACAACCTATTGAGCTTATTGTATTTTCATACTTAGTATATTTTGGGTTGTGGGATTGTGTGACTTAGAGAGTGAGCTTACATTGTGTTCTCGTCTATTTTGGAGAACGTTTTATTTGTATTAAGATTTCATTGTGAGATCACTTGTATTACACTAGTACACCGAGAGGAGTGTGTGGTGAGGACGGAGTCGATACCAAGAGGAGTGGCGTCGGTTGCCTAGTGAGAGGTGATAATTCCGAGCACTTGAGGGAGTCGATACGTGAGGACCAACACTTGAGGTGGTAGTTAGTGTAGTTATATTGTGAGATTGTAGACGTTGATCGGTGAGCGTTGAAACCGATATTGTGTGGTGTAAGCGTTTTCGGGTGATCGTTGAAAACCCGGTGTGATAGTGGATTTCTCCCCGGGAGTGGGGAGCGGAG
>BQKN01062814.1:64497-76313 GCA_022839385.1 Asparagus kiusianus | reverse complement strand
TGAAGGCCTATTTATAGGCACCCAGAACTGTGCCCGTGCACAGTTCTTGGCCGAGCCACCCATGGGTGGCTCGGCCTTGGCCGAGCTACCCTGAGGTGGCTCGGCCTTGGCCGAGCCACCCTAGGGTGGCTCGGTTTCAGCCGAGTCCCCCCGGGTGTTGCCGTGGTGTCCGTCGTTCGGTTGTTTTGTCCGTGATTCGTTTCATTGTTGATCTGGACTTTAATTCGGTTGTGTGGTTGACTTGGTCCGGAATCGATTTGTTGAATTGATTCCCGATTTGGTAGTAAATCCACTTTGGTGTTTGAGTTCGAATCCTCTCTTGATTGGATGACTCATTGACTCCCCGAACCGTTGACTTGATTCCGCATGCGAATGGATGCATTCCGTTGTTCACGTGCGGTTCATTAGCTTCGTAGCCTCGTTAGTTCGCTTCATCGCGTATCGTTTGGCTTCGGTGTTTGTAGGCTAACGGTCGTGCTTGGATATGTCGCCCGATGGTCCATTTGTCGAATCGGTGTCATCGAGCTGTGCTAAGGGACCTATAGGCAGTTTTATACGCCTACAAGCGTAGGCATGGGCTCAAGTCCAAGAAGCCCGCAGAAGACTACAGAAGGAAGTGGCCAAGAAGCCGCCACCAACCCGCCAAATATGGAGGCCGAACTCTGAAGCGGCGATTCAGGCTAAAGAGCAACCATTGCAGCCTTCAGCAAAAGTTCAACCTCCGGCGAACCAACCTAAATCATCGATAATTCCCATAGCGGCTCTGGGAGATCCCGCAGGACCATCCCGAAAAAGGAGGTTAGTTTTGAAATGCCTCGGTCCACTTCCCGATGAGCGATGCAAAGTTCCAGTTCAAGAACGTTTGGGCCCGGTAAAGAAGCCCCGAACGAATCAACATGCTGGGAGTCGCCGCCACCCTCAACATAACAAGGAGATCATGGCAGCTACGCGCACCAATTTGCGCATTGAAGTCCAGGAGCCTGCTGAGAACTCACACCCACAAAGGCATGTTTCGAGGCGCGTGACTCTTGAAAGCCCAAAGAAGGCAGTTTGCCCTCAGAAGGAAACATTATCGTCTGATGACGATAGCGTTATACCTGAGAAGTCGTGCCAACACACTATAGTTTACTCCGACCTTCAAACCGACGAGTTGTACTATCGTATTGGAGGTACGAGTAAAACCAGGAAAAGGAGTCCTCGAGAACTAAAAACTCAATGCCCCTGTTCCAAACTCATTCGGGCAATATTGTCTGAGTGCAACTGCACCAAGACAGTCCCCAAAAGAATTTCGATTTTCGAAAGGCTCAGTACCGAAACGCCAAAACCAAGGGCTAGGCGTTTCCGACAAAGAAGAACGGTGGTTGAAGATGGAGAATTTCCGAGGGTCACCACTAATATGACCAGCAAAGGGACAGCGACACAGGATAATCCCGAGTCGATTCCGGAAGCACCCTGGCGTGTAACCCGTCTGCAGTCTGGAGCCATCATACGAGCAACTTATGGTAGGATTCGGACAAGATTACCTTCAGAAGATGAAGAATCGGATGCCGGCTCTGCGATCGCATCAGATAATACAGTATCCAACGAGGGACAACCCCGCGAGTCGCTTATGATAAGCGCGAAACAAGTGGCCAAGATGCTCGAAGAAGCCATGGCTAAACAACAGGAGAGCTTTAGGTTCGAAATGCAGATGGCCATGCAGAATATGAGAGAAATGTATGACCAACAAATCCAAGCACTGACAAACCAGCAAGGCGAACCAAGTCGTCGTAACCAGGTTAATCAGGAAGATGAGGACACAGGTGCGAATGAAGCTCATAATGCCAATAATCCTCCCGTCAATGCAGGGGGTGGTATCGAGAATGCTAGTCATAACGTCACACTTCCACCTCAGAATCGTGCTAATGAAAATACAGGTGAAGATTTGAAGATTAAAAACCTCGAGAGCAAAATTAATACGTTAATTTCCGCTCAAGAGATGAAGAAGACGGGCATTCCTTGTCCATACCCAAGAGAATGGGAATCAATCCCGTATCTGGCGAAGTTTAATCTAATTAACTTTACGCCGTTTGATGGGAAGGGTTCACCCACTCAGCATTTGATTTACTTCAAATCACACCTAGGGGTTATCTCTGGTAATGAGCCTCTGATGGTATGGTCCTTCGTTGGCACTCTTCGTGGAGCCGCCTTCGATTGGTATCGCCGCCTCAAGCCAGGAAGTGTGAATAGCTGGGACGACATGGAGACTAAATTCCTCACCAACTTCTTCGACGACGACACCGAGATATCCATCGGGTCGTTGCTTGACGAGAAACATAAAGATGGAGAATTAGTTGATACCTTCGTCAAAAGGTTCCGGAACAAGGCGATGAACTGTCGGGACCCGATCACTGAGGAGTTCATTCTCCAGACTTGCCACAACAACCTCGCATTGGATGTGTTGGAAGCAATGGGGACAGCACCGTCCAATACTTGGAGAGACTTGAAAGTGCACGGTGAATAAGCCAAACGCTTCCTCCGAAGAAAGAAGGCCGAGAGGAGCCAATCGACGGCTAATCCTCCGAACTCGAACTTTGCCTCCCATGGTAAGGGCAAGGCACCTACAGCTACTGTTGTTGCTAATCAAACGTCGCAACAGCAGCCCCGGAGACAGCAGAAGACTTCGGATCAGAGGCTCTAAAAAGAGTACTCCTTCAAGGACGAAGATGTTCCAGCCATCTTCGAATCCCTCCTTGAAAATAACAAGATCAAGCTGCCACCGATCATGAATCAGGAGGAAGCTGACGATACTTCGGATCCGAAGTACTGCGCGTACCACAGGAGGATCCTTCATCCCACCAAGGCTTACTTTACTTTAAAGAATAGCATCCAGACCTTGGTTGAAGCTGGCGTCATAACGCTAGGGTAAGCCAGTTGAGAACGGCAAGACTCCGACAAGTATAAGAGTATAAACTACTTCTAATTCCTTCGACCGGTGTAAGAGGTTAAACTGCTCCCTGATACTCCAACATGTATATGAGTCTAAACTGTTTCATTTCTTTCACGGGAAGTTCCTGGAGAATTTTTATATGTAATATTCTTAAGGATAACCCGGTCATGTAACTAAGTATAATGTCGGACCCAGTTCCACAAGGGAAACTGGGGGTGGATTATTCATGTATCGGGAAGTTCCCGAAAGAATACCACGGGTGATATTCTTAGGGATAACCCAATCACTATAAAAGTGATAAGTAAAACATCCACATTTAAACTCTAAATGTCAGAATGTTTTCCATTATTGTTATCAAATTCACTAATTCTCATGAATTATCTTGTTAAGACGAGATTCGATCCTTTTGACAGATTAATCTTTCCTCACAAAAATCCCCCACCGATCAAGTCAATTGACGATGGGTCCACTAAATTTTCTGTCTGCCAATTCATGGCAATTTCCAAAGCTTGACGTGTTAAGTCCTGATTACTTTACCCTTCATCGAGTGGCCAGTACAAACCAGTATTTCTACTGCTACTTGTATTCCACTCCCTTTGCTATCAGGTCAAACCTTCCTACAGTTAGGACCAAAACCAAAATCCCCTCTCGATTCCTCCAATGAACGAGAGGTCCACTTTCAAATCGAGTGATCAAGCCTTCCTATAGTTAGGGTCACCTCAAACTCCCGCTTGGTCAAACCTTCCTACAGTTAGGACCAAAACCACAATTCACTCTCGATAAATGAGAGATTCATCTTTAGTTCGGTAATCAAACCTTTCGACAGTTAGGGTTATCCGAATCTTTTCGATACTCGGAGTGGAGATCCCACTTTTAGTTTCACCTTTCCGGATTCTGGGGGTGGAGATCCCACCTCGAGTCTTCTTTCCAACTGGAGATAGAATATAAAATTCTTCCTCTTCAGCTTTGGGAGATAGAATATAAAATTCTTCCTCTCCCGTATCAGGTTCGTCTTTGCCCCAAGAGAAGACACCATTTTTTTTAAACTTCTAAAATCCGTGCGTCATACGCACGGGGAATTTTATCCCGAATCCTAAGCAGGGATAAGTCTGCGCCTAACACGCGCTGCCGGTTTAGTCTTTCTCCGTAGAAAAAGACACCAGAATTCGATTCTGGGGTATCCTATCCTGAAACCTAAGCAGGGATAAGTCTGCGCCTAACCCGCGCTGCCGGTTAGTTCTTAACCGTTAAAAAGAACACCTGTCCACATATTCAACATTGTGGCAGGTTGTTATTAATAACATCAAAATCCATGCCTTACACGCATAGGGAATTTTATCTCGACTCCTAAATAGAGATAAGCCAATGCCTAACACGCATCGCCGGTTTAGTCTTTTACCGGCCAAGAAGACACCAGAACCTAATTCTGGGGACCTTTATCCCGAAGCCTAAGTAGGGATAAGTCAGCGTCTAATACACATTGCCGGGTAGCCTATTCCCATAACAATGGCGAAGTCTACGTATTCGAAGTCGTAGCAGCAAGTCTAAGGGAATTCATTCCGTTAGCACAACGTCACATGCGGAACGGATTTAGACAATCCGCATGCTAGTCCGACTGAAACGGTAGTTGGTAAAGGCTAATCAAATCCGTTGAAGGCTGGGGGTTAGCCAAAAATCCTAAAGTCAACGCCTAACACGCGTTGTCGGGTAGCCTATTCTCGTAACAAATGGTAAAGTCTATGTATTCGACATCATAGCACAAAGTCTCAGAGGATTCACTCTCTTAGCACAACGTTACATGCGGAATGGATTTAGACAATCCGCATGCTAGCCCGACTCAAACGGTAGTCGGTAAAGGCTCATCAAACCCGTTGATGGCTGAGAATTTGCCAAAAATTCTATAAATACGAGTCATTGACGCACCAGCTCTATTAGTTGGTCTTGTGACTTGAGCATCCAACAACTTCGGGATAAGATCCATATATGCAGACGAAACAACTGTAATAGTTGGTCCTGCAGCCCTAAATTTAAGACCGCCACGCTCCAATACCTTAAGAGCTTAAAATTGTGTATACTCCAGCAGACGTATGAGTATAAACTGTGTCAAGCGCCGGACAACGCGTTACAATAAAGCTCAAACGTCGGACAACGCGTTGTAAATGAAGACTCAACGCCAACAATCGATGGTCGGTTCTATGTTGATACAACAAGCACGAACTAAAGATCAGAAAATCAAGAATTGACTTCAAGTTCAAAATTCCGACAACGGTCAGACAATAAATGCAGGACTGGAACCCTTGCAGACATTCGACAAAGCACCGAATAGCCTGGGGGATTGAAAGAATCAAGAATAGAAGTCATTCCAAAGTCCCGTCATACCGATTGAAGGTTGGGACAATCATATCCAAAGTGTTCCAGACTCTTCCATAAAGGAACGAGGCTGAAATAGTTTGGAAGGGGTATCTGTAGGCGTATAAAATTGCCTAAAGGTCCCTTAACACAGCTCGGCACGGTGATTAGACAAACCAACGAACCATCGAGCGATATATCCAAGCATGTTCGTTAGACCACAACACTGAAGCCAAGTGAGACGCGACGAAGCGGATTAACGAGGAGACGAGGTTAACGAACCGCACGCAAACAACGGAATACATCCAATCACGTGTCCAATCAAGCTAACGAGTCGATGAATCAACGAGTCATCCAACCGTAGAGTCCACCACATCAATTAAGATCGGGAACGGACTCAAACTCGAACACCGAAGCAAATTTACTGCCAAATCAGAGTTCAGATCAACAATGAAGTTCGGATAAACCACGAAACCGGAAAATGGCAAAATGGCAAACACCTGGAGGGCTCGGCCGAAACCAAGCCGCTTCTGGGTGGCTCGGTGGCCGAGCCACATCTTGGTGGCTCGGTAGCCAAGCCACCATTTGGTGGCTCGGACAAAGCCGAGCCACCTAGGTGGCTCACCGAGCCACCAAGTGGTGGCTCGGCAAGCCACCAAAGTGGCTCGGTGGCCGAGCCACCATTTGGTGGCTCGGCCAAAGCCGAGCCACCTAGGTGGCTTGGCCGAGCCACTGAGCCGAGCCACCAGATCTGGGCCCAGATCTGAGCCCAGATCTGGTTTTAAATGCCTATAAATAGGCTTGGTGGCTCATTGTTTGGGGGGTTGGACTTTTGAGATCTTGAAGGCTAAAGGTGGGACTTTGAGGAGAACTTCGGAGGGAAAACTCTGCTGGATTAAAGGCTCAAGACTAAAAAAGGTTGGAGCTTTGGAGCTTTGAAGACTCAAACTTTTCAGATCTGGTTCTTGGCGATCATCCACGCCAAATAAGGTAGGAGTTCGAGAGAGATCAGATCTGAGATCTACACGGTCATCCTCCGGATCAAAACTTGGTTTTTGATCCCGAGAAGAGTATCGATTTCGCTTGGTCGATTTCGATTACTTAGGGCTATTATTTCTTTGGTGAAATAATCCCCTCGGCTATTATTTCCTTCGTGAAATAACACCCGTCATACCGTGTAGATCCGACCGGATCAAGATCGCGTGGTGGTCCATGGATTAACCCCGGTGTAGGCAAAGAACCCACACAAGCAAGAGATCGCAAAACAGGATCTTGCGATTTGTTCCAAAAAAAAGAAAAGTTCTAATCTTTTAAGATTTTTTTTGATTTTGTTGTAACCGGATCTTATAAAAAGACCGGATCTTTTGTAACCGATAAACTGTTGCTCAAAAAAATAATGACATCAATGAAAGCAATTTTTCCCGCGAACAATACCCATTGAGATGTGAACCATTATAAACTTCTTGAATTTCTTCTCATTTTTCGATGTGGGACTATTCACAAAGGCAAAATTGCCTTTTCATGAACCAAAAGTCCAACAGTCCCCCCCCCAAAAGGTAATATTGACTAAAAACTAAAATCAATAAATAAATAAATAATCATAAAAGGATATAGGTTGGGCAACCTTCCATATCGAGAATTCGGGAGAGATAGCTTCCGGCTTTGAAACTTTACTTAGTGAGTTTATCGCCACCTGAGGGACCTAATAGACTAGGCCTTAAATTAGCCCCCTTGAATTAGGTATTGACAAAAACACACACAATACGTCTTCATCTATTAAGCAAAGCGGGTTGAGCGTTAAAGGCCATGCTCACAATAAACCGACTCATAAGAGTTTCTAGGGGTTAGCCCAGCCCCTCCTCCCAACCGCGGCCATCATGGTTCCTCTCACGTAGGTAAGTCCTCAAAGAGGACTACATCTGTTTATTTAACACCCCCCATAATACACACGTTAGACTTATTAAGAGTAAAACTCAGCCTAGCCAGTTGTATCATAAGTGCATCGTCATCATAGAGAAGGGGTAGTAGCACAAGCTAAATCGTGATATATGAATATATCTGGGTCGATGCTCCACATGAGTGTCACTAGTCTAGTTTTTTTCTACCACATTGAACCAACATTGGGACTAAGTCTCCAAATAAGGGTTGGGTTATCACTGTCAGTGACCTCTCTTATGGGCATAACCCTATCTCCCTCGATGAATCTAGAACCACACTCCTGGATAATCCATTAGTCAAAGGGTCAACAAGATTTTTCTCAGACTTTATAAAGTCTAAGATCACAACTTTGCCTATCAGGCGTTGTACAGATTTATATCTTATTTGAATATATCTATTGAGTTTTTTATTTACATGCACTTGCTTTAGAAGCTCTATGGTAGATCTTGAATCAGAATGAATGGAAATTGGAGGAAACGGTTTAGGAAGCTACAGGAGAATATGTATCAAAATAATCAATGCCTTTTTGTTGAGTATAGCCTTTAGCTACTAATCTAGCTTTAAATTTATCTATGAAACCATCAGCTCTAAGTTTCTTCTTGAATATCCACTTACAACCAATAGGTTTACAACCTGGAGGTAAGTCGGTGAGTATCCAAATATGGTTTTTCATGATAGATTTAATCTTATTATCAATGGTTTCTTTCCAGAAAGGAGATAAAGGTGAATCCATTGCTTCTTCAAATGAACTAGGATCACCTTCAACCAAAAAGGTAAAGAAGTCTTTTCCAAAGTCCTTTTGAATTTTACCTCTTTTACTTCTTCGAGGTTCAATATCAAAAGGTTGAGAAGAACTAGAAGATGGTATATCAGAAGGAAGAGATGAACTAGGATTTCCAAAGATTTTGGATTTGAAAGGAAAGATATTTTCAAAAAAGACTGCATCTCTAGCTTCAATGATAGTATTGTTAGATATATCACTGATTTAAGAGTTAATAACTAGAAATCTATTAACATTGCTATCTAGTGCATATACAATGAAAGCAGCATGAACAGTTTTGGAATTAATTTTCCTCTTCTTAGGTTCGGGAATAGCTACCTTAGCCAAGTAACCCCAAACCCGGAAGAAGTTCAGATTAGGAGATCTCCCCTTCCAATATTCATAATGAGTTGTATCAGAATATTATTGGGGAATCCTATTAAGAATGAAACAAGCAGAGAGAAGAGCTTCACCCCAGAGATTTTCAGGTGCTCCAGAACTGAGTAACGTACAGTTTATCATATCCATTAGGGTTCTGTTCTTTCGTTCAGCTACCCTGTTATACTGTAGTGTATAGGGAGCAGTAACCTCATGAATAATACCATGTTCTTGGCAGTATTCAGTCATATCATTTGAGATATACACCCCCCACGATCAGATCTTAGAATCTTGATCTTCATATCAAGTTGGTTCTCAGATTCAGCTTTATACACCTTAAACCAATCTAAGATTTCATCTTTAGTTCTGAGAAGATAGGTGTAACAATATCTACAGTGATAGTCTATAAAGGTCACAAAATATCTCTTACCCCCTCGGGTGAGAACTCGGTTCGAGTTACACACATCGCTATGAATTAATTCGAGGGGTTCAGAGTTTCTAGTTATAGACTTGAAGGGTTTTTTAGTGTGTTTCTCTTGAACACAAATCTGACACTTGGATGAAAGGTAAAAAGAGGATTTAGGAATAAGATTCAATTTGATCATTTTCTGTAAAATTTGAAAATTGACATGTCCAAGTTGTCTATGCCAGACATCACAAGATTTAACAATTTGAACAACAGAAGACTCAAAAATTTTATTAGAACTGGAATTGATTACATTGAGTTTGAAAATGTCATTATAAGTAAAACCTTTTCCTATGAATACATTGTCCTTTGTAATCATAAGCTTATTGGATTCTTTTACAATCCTATAACCAGCTCTAAGGAGAAGAGATTCACTGATCAAATTACGACGGAGTGAAGGAACATGATGAACACCTTGCAGATTTAGAGCTTTCCCAGAGGTCATGGTGAGCTCTATGCATCCACTTCCTATTATTTTTTAGTGGAGTCATCTGCTAAGCTTATGCTTCCTCCACGTGATTCCTAGTAAGTAGAAAACCAAGAGCGATCATTGCAAACATGGATATTAGCTTCGGAATCTAAGTACCAATCAGTGGAAGAAGTAAGGGAATTCACAAGATAAGTTGAAGAGGCTAACTTGAAGGAAGTTGGATTCTCTTCAATCTTATTAACTTTGTTAGATCCATTTCCTTTAGGAGCAGGTTTAGCCGGATCCTTCTTTCGAAAGAAATAGTTGGGAGCCATGTGATTGGTTCTATCACAGACATAGCAAAACTTTCCTTCAGACTTACGGCTGGAAGAGTTGGGATTAGAGTGAGAAGAAGATTTGTTGAAGGGTTGCTGGTTTTTCTTGAATTTCTTCCCTTTGGGTTTGAACTTCCTAGATTTAGGCTTATTCTCTATCAAGTTTACTTTAGCTTATGATTTAGACTTGGTTTTGAAATTTTGCCTATGCTGGTCTTCAATACGAATAGCCTTGAGGGCTTCAGTTAAGGTTAGATCTCCTTGCTTGTGCCGGAGATCTCTAGAAAATCTACACTAGGATGGAAGGAGTTTATCAATCAGATAGGAAACTATAATCATTAGTAAAGGAGTTTCCTTTAGATTGGAGGTGATGGAGGAAATCTTGAAATTCATGAATTTGTTCATTAATGGGTTTGTCATCAACCATCATGAACTTATTGAAGGAGGAGGAGGTGAAACGCAAAATTCTGACATCATCATAGCTATATTCTGCTTCAAGAGCATTCCATAGGTCTTTAGCACTTTTGAACTCATAATAAATGTCGTAGAGGTTGTCGGCAAGTGCACTAAGAATCCTATGATAATAATGATAGTTGATATCTTCTGGTTTCATAGAGCTAGAAAAGGAGCTAGCACCAAAACCAGAAGTGGAAGGCATAGGTTCAGGTAGAGGACCATAACCTGGAGAATTGGAGGGTTGAGAATCACTGGATGAAGACTCAGGTTTTTCTATCGCAGATAGAAGACCAAAGGTGGTAAGCCAGTATCGCATCTGATTGGACCACCGTTTATAATTAACAGCGGTGAACTTTTCTGGTTTGACACTTTTGGAATGATCAGGGTTAGCCATAAGTCCAATTTTGAGTTTACTAGTCTAGGTATTTGATATCTGAATGGAAAAGATTTGTCAATACTACTCAACTAGTAACTTAGAGACTTATGACTTAAGATAAGAAACCAAATTTGTAAACTAGCAAGAGATAATAAATATATTTTGTGTTATGAACAGTAAACCAAGCAATTCATGAACAGTAACTTTTTTATTTTTTTTAAACTTTTTAACAGACACAAAATGAATAGTAAAAAATGAACAAAAACTAATTTTCTTAACAGAAATTAATAACAAAGGAATTTTATAGTAACGATTTGAATAATAAAACAACAGAAACAAAATGATGTTTTTTTTCTCGGATGAACAGTATCTGGATTTTTTTAAATTAAGAAATTAACAGATAATTATTTACTTATTAAAATCAATTAATATCAAATTTAAATTAACAGCAAGAAATTTAATTTATCTTCTATATTGTTGACAAAACTAGATGAAATTAGTATAAATCTGAAAATGAAGGTTAGAAAAATCAGGCCTGAACGAGTGCAGTTGTGTTTTCACTGCCCTAGAAGATAAATGACCCGCCTATCGCCCTCGCGCAGTCGATACTCTCCCTCTAGCGGTAAAAGCCCCTAGAAATGACCGACCTCTGTACTCGGACGCGAGTAGCAGAGCTTTTGCTGAGATGAAGATAGTTGCCTTAAAAAATAAGTAAATTATATCAGAAAAATTTAGAGAGGATGAAGGTAGCTCTCGGGATCATGAGAGAAAGAGAGGATTGGAGGATTCTTCTTGTTTTTCTGTGTTTTCTCTGAATGAGCTTTAGCTCGTAACCGTTACTGATAGTCTACGCACGTTACACTAAGATCCCGCGTCCGTTATACCTTTTGATGCGGCATAATTATGTACCAAAATTACAAGTGCACAATTTATCAAGTTATAGTATAAAAAATATCGATCCCACGAGGAAGGTGATTTTAAGAGATTATTAGAAATGGTTCTTATGTTTTGTGCATGACAATTAGGAATAAAGAATAAGTGTGATTTTGTTGAGTGATTGTTATGAATATATGCAAAAAATAATAAATTGAAGTTTAGAGGAGAGAAGGAAGAATTAAAGAATAAATGAAATCACAAGGCAAGAAAGATGAATGAATAAAATCAAGAAATAAAACTAAGAATGAAAAGAAAATTTAAGAAAGTCAAGATGGAGGAGTCAAAAGAGGTAAGAAATCTAGAATATAATCCACTAACCAATTTCAATTACAAAATATAAACTATTCTCTTTTTATCGTATTTCAACCTAGATTTATTAAGCATAGATTATCAAACCATTTAAGGAAAGTGTAACCTATCAAATTATCATCTAAGTCAAAATTACTATTCATGATAAGAACAACAACATGATAATAATCCTAGA
>BQKN01062814.1:22519-59497 GCA_022839385.1 Asparagus kiusianus | reverse complement strand
AAATCAAGATAACTTGAAAAAAATATTTTCAACTCTAAGTTAAGCATGTAAAAATTTCATTATTTTTAATTAAAAATCTAGGGTAAGACTTAAGTAAAGTATACTAGTTGAAAAATCATTTCTTAAGAATTTTATTTGGAGTTATCATAAAAGGTGAACTTGAATATGTCACTAACTAAGAATTAGAAAATTTAAAATCTATCAATTTGATCAATTATTACTTAACTCTATTAATATGGCAAGTGACAATATTTATAATTTTTTTTAACAAAAAGAAAGAAAAAAAATATAACTAAAAAGGTAGAATAAAGAGAAAAATATGTATTTCTCACCCCCACACCTAAATTTTGCATTGTCCTTAATGCAAATTCGCTGAAGCACAAAGTAAAACAGATAAAATAGAAGAACTTACAGTTGTTCGGTTGACAATGATGATAAGGATCTGCAATTACTGTTAGTATGAGGATGAAGAAATCAAATAAGAGAAAAATTGTAAGTAATTATTTTTTTTTATTTTTTAATTTTTTTCATTTTTTTAACCTATGTTACTTATTCGAATTTTGTTATGTTGTTTTTTTTATTTATTGATAACGAGGTTCATGAAGAACCAACACCTCTTCCTCTCCGAGTGTAGAAAATTCTAAAAATGGTTTCAGACGTTTACCATTTATTTTAAAAATGTTACCATTTTTAGGAGTTTCTATCTCGACAGCTCCATGTGGACAAACTTGTTTAACAAAAAATGGACCTGTCCATCTTGATCTTAATTTTTCCGGAAAAAGATGCAATTTTGAATTGTACAATAAAACTTTCTGTCCTGGAGAGAAATTTTTTCGCAAAATTGATTTGTCATGAAAAATTTTTGTTTTCTCTTTGTAAATTTTTGAGTTTATGTATGCATCATTCCGAATTTCTTCCAACTCATTTATTTGGAGCAATCTGTTTTTACCTGCCGAGTCTGAGTCAAAATTCAACTGTTTTATTACCCACATTGCTCGATGTTCCAATTCTACTGGTAGGTGGCAAGCTTTCCCAAACACTAATCTGTATGGTGACATCCCCAAATTGGCCTTAAAAGCTGTTCTATACGCCCACAGAGCATCACATAATTTTACAGACCAATCTTTTCTATTATGATTAACTGTTTTTTCTAAAATTTGTTTGATCTGCCTGTTTGTGACCTCTACTTGTCCACTGGTTTGGGGTGTTAAGGAGTTGACAATTTGTGTGTGATTGAATATTTCCTCATCAAAGCCTCGAAAGAACGGTTACAGAAATGTGTACCGTTATCACTGATGATCGCTCGAGGTACTCCAAACCGGGCAAAGATGTTCTCTTTCAAAAACTTGACAACGACCTTGTTGTCATTAGTTTTGCAAGCTACCGCCTCAACCCATTTTGACATGTATTCAACGGCTACTAGAATGTAGACATTTCCAAAGGAATTTGGAAATGGTCCCATGAAATCAATACCCCACAGATCAAAAAGTTCAACGGATAAAATGGGTTGTAAGGACATCATATTTCTTCTAGTGACCTTCCCTAAAAGCTGACAGCGGTTACAGGTTTTGCAAAACTCGAATGAATCCTTGAAGAGAGTGGGCCAATACAGCCCAGACTGGAGAACTTTTTTAGCTGTTTTTCTCGGGCCAAAGTGGCCCCCACAGGCTTGCTCATGACAAAAGGATAGAACACTCCTAGTTTCTTCCGTGGGAACACACCTCCTAAAGATCTGATCAGGACAGTATTTGAACAGATATGGATCATCCCAGTAAAAGTATTTTACTTGGGAGAGAAAACGAGATTTATCCTGTTTGGACCAATGAGAAGGGATCTGGTTCATGATTATGTAGTTCACAATGTCAGCGAACCAGGGAACAGATTGGATTTCTAGGAGTTGTTCGTCAGGGAAATGCTCATTGATTGTAACGGTTGATGTTGGTGCATTTGGGAGTCGAGAGAGGTGATCTGCTACGGGGTTATTTGTTCCCCTTCTGTCAAGAATTTGAATGTCAAACTCTTGAAGAAGAGGAATCCATCTAATGAGCCGTGCTTTAGCATCCTTTTTGGTCAAAAGATACTTTAGTGCGGCATGATCAGTGAAAACTTTGGTTAAGGAACCGATGAGGTAGGACCTGAATTTTTCTAAGGCAAAGACTACAGTTAAAAACTTTCTCTATGACAGAGTAGTTTTGCTGGGCATCATTCAGAGTCCTACTGGCGTTGTAGATCATATGCGGTTTTCCATCAAACCGTTGTCCTAAAACAGCTCCAATTGCAGAATCAGATACATCACACATCAGTTCGAATGGTAAGGTCCAGTCCGGTGCATGAATGATAGGAGCTGTGGTTAGCTCCTTTTTCAGATATTCAAAAGCTTTGAGGCAGTCGGGAGAGAAGACAAATGATGTATCCTTGGCTAAGAGATTGGTCAAGGGTCTAGCAATCTTGCTGAAATCCTTGATGAAACGTCGGTAAAAACCAGCATGACCAAGAAACGATCTGACATCTTTGACAGTTTTGAGAGGAGGGAGATTAGAAATGAGATCTACCTTAGCTTTGTCCACTTCAATTCTCCTATTGGAAACTACATGTCCTAAGACAATACCTTGTTTGACCATGAAATGACATTTCTCCCAATTGAGAGTCAGATTTTTCTCCCTACACCGTTCTAGGACCAGTTTAAGATGATGCAAACATTGGGAAAATGTGTCACCAAAAATAAAAAAGTCATCCATGAAAATTTCGAGAAATCGCTCTACCATATCGGAAAAAATACTGATCATGCAACGTTGGAATGTGACTGGTGCATTGCACAGGCCAAAAGGCATGCGTCGGTATGCGAATGTTCCATACGGGCAAGTGAAGGTGGTTTTCTCCTGATCTTCTGGAGCGATAGGGATTTGATTGTAACCTGAATATCCATCCAGGAAACAGTAGAACTCGTGTCCTGCTAAACACTCTAACATTTGGTCAATGAAAGGAAGAGGGAAGTGATCTTTCCGAGTGGCTAAGTTGAGCTTTCGGTAGTCAATACAGACTCGCCATCCAGTTTGGATCCGAGTGGGAATCAGCTCATTAGCCTCATTTTGGATCACGGTGATCCCAGATTTCTTTGGAACAACTTGGACCGGACTCACCCATGAACTATCAGAAATGGGATAAATGATCCCATGATCGAGACATTTCAGAATGTCTTTCCTAACGGCTTCTTTCATCACTGGGTTTAACCTACTTTGAGCATCTCTAGTAGGTTTGGCATCATCTATCAAATGGATTCGGTGTTGAACAATGGTTGGACTAATCCCTTTGATATCAGCCATGGTCCATCCAATGGCTTCCCTATTCTCTCTTAAAACAGCTAAGAGAGCTTCCTTTTGACCGGTAGTCAACTCAGAAGAAATGATAACTGGTAAAGACTCGTTCTCCCCTAAGTAGGCATACTCTAGATTTTCGGGTAGAGGTTTGAGCTCTAACTTATGGGGTTCCTCCACAGATGGGCGAAGCTAGACTCGGGGTTCTATCTCTAAAGGTTCTCGTTGCCAGCCAACAGCAAAAACATGATTGACCAGCGGTTCTATCTCAAGTTCGTCATCAGAAAGCTCCTCAATCATTAAATCAGATGCATTTGAATCAGACTCACACTCTCCCTCTTGTTGTTCACTGGATATTCCTTGAATGAAATTCACTTCCATGGGTTCATCAGATGGATCACTAGGTTGTCTCCCTAAGTTGAAGATATTGAGGTCAACAGTCATATTCCCAAAAGATAGTTTCATCTGACCGGTTCTACAGTTTATCAAAACATTTGAGGTGGCTAAGAACGGTCTTCCTAGAATGACGGGGATTTGATTTTTGAGATTAGAAACGGGTTGCGTTTCCAAGACAATAAAATCAACAGGGAAAATGAACTCTCCAACTTTGATCAGAACATCCTCTACCTCTCCTTTGGGAATTTTTACAGATCTATCAGCTAACTGTAGAGTGCATCTTGTCGGTTTAAGTTCTCCTACACCTAGCTATTGATAGACTGAATAAGGAAGGAGGTTGACGCTGGCTCCCAAGTCTAGAAGTGCATTATCAATGTGAGTGTTACCTATGACACATGGAATTGTGGGATAACCAGGGTCCTTATATTTTAACGGCATTGGTTTCGAAAAGATTTCACTGAGGTTGGCAGCTAAGAAGACTTTCTTGGGGACGTTGGTGGTTCTTTTCTTAGTGCATAAGTCCTTCAAGAACTTTTCATACGAAGGAATTTGTTCTATTGCATCTAGGAGAGGGATATTGATCTTGACCTGTTTAAACGTTTCTAGGATTTTCTCAACCTGCGGGGAGTTTTTCCTAGGTTTGAGTCTATCTGGAAAGGGGGCAACGGGCCGATACCTATCTAGATCAGGCTCAATCTCAAGTTCAGCATTTTGGTCATCAGAAGAAATTGCTTCATCGGAAGGAGTGTTTTGAATGGGAGAAGGGGTTTGATCCGGTGGCATTCTAACCTGATTATCTATTTGTTTTCCTGATCTCAGAGTGTGAATTGCATTCAGTTGAGCTGGGTTGTTGGAACTGGATCCAGTGTCTTTAGGGTTTGCAACAGGTTGACTAGGGAATTTTCCTTTTTCTCTCTCACTCACGGCAGTGGCTAGTTGCCCAAGTTGGGTTTCTAACCGGGCTATGGCTTGTGTGTTCGAGTTGAGCACTTGGCCGGTGGTTTGCATGAATGAATTTAGAGTGGTGGATGATTGGGTCAACATGTTGGTAGTTTGTGTAGAAGCTTTGATCATAGCTTCTAAACCCTTTTCTAAGACACTTAAACGTTTGTCATGATCAGAATTTGAAGGATTTGTAGGCTGGTGAGGATGAGGATGTTGGTTTGGAAAAGGTGGGTTAGAAAAATTGTTCGGTGCATTGAACGAGACAGTGTTTCCCCTAGGGAATTGTTGGTTTGACGCGGGAATGAAGTTTTGATTTCCGGGAGAGTTTCCTTGGTTCCAAGCAAAGTTAGGATGATTTCTCCAACCTGGATTGTAGGTTGGATAAAATGGATCATTTCTAGGGCGCTGGAATGCAGCGTTCATCTGTTCTAAAGCATGGTTGTTTCCTAGAAGAGGACATTCCTCTTAAACGTGGGTAGGAGACTGACAGTTATGACATCCCGGGGCAGAAATATGATTGATTTGAGCCGGAGCTCGTTCCTTAACTTCTAAGGCTTCTAACCTCCGCATAATCGTCGCCATCTTCGCTTCAGACGCAATGTTTGACTCTAAGGAAAAACCACTAGACTTAGATTGGGAAACAGATGAAACCCTGTCATCACAGCTTTCCCACTGCATTGTTTTCTCGGATAAACTCTCTAGAAATTTCCAAGCTTCATCTACGTTTTTTCTCATAAAATCTCCCTGACACATCGATTCTAAAGATGTTTTTGAAGAATAGTCCAATCCTTCATATATGACTTGGCACAGTCGCCATTTTTCTAGACCGTGATGAGGACATTGGATTAAAAGATCTTTAAATCGGTCAAAGTATTTCCAGAATGGCTCTCCCGGGACAATTTTGAAATTCTGAATGCTGTTCCTAAGCTTTACCGTTTTGTGAATAGGAAAAAATTTCTTGAGAAAAACGGTGACAAATTCCTCCCAAGTTGAGATGGAATTTGTCGGTAAGCTGTACAGCCATTTCTTAACTTTGTCCTTAAGGGCAAATGGAATAAATCTAAGCTTAATCGCATCTTCAGTTAATTCCCTCATTTTAATCATAATACATACTTCCTCAAATTCCGAGATAAATATATTTGCATCTTCTGTTTCATTACCTAGGAATTTGGGAAGCATGTTTATGAAATGCGGTGTAAGCTCGAAATTTGCTCCATTTACTTCGGGGAGTCTTATGCAAGATGAAATTGTATTTCTGGTGGGGTAACACATATCCTGAAGAACTGGTTGATTTGTCATTTCTTGGATTGGTTCAACATGGATTAAGTGATGAAAATTATCCCGAACCCAAAATTGCATACACCAAAACAATTTTTTTTAAGAAAGAAAGAAAATTAGTTTTTTTTAAGAAAGAAAGAAAGAAAATTAGTGTTTTTTTTATATGAGAAGATGAAGAAAAAGAAAAATCATAACTAAAACAAATCAAGGCAATCACTTTTCAATCAACTCTAACTCTAGGGTTTAGCCTAACTCCACTAGACCAGCTCCTAACAAAAAATTCCTACAGTGAAAAGATCAAAGTTTTACCCAGGTAGTTAGCCAGGTAAGGATAGTACTAGAGGGTGATCAAAGATCAATTAAGTACCTCTTTCCTTGCGGAGCGCTTTACGCAACACCTAAACCTTGCCTTAGACACCAACTATTCTTAGAAAACTTAAACCGTTCACTTAAGGATTTCTTGTTCCTTATTGAGCTCGAATCCTTAGGGGCCAACGTCTAATGAGTTTTAGAAAGCTTGGGTTTGTGAAGTGAGGAATTAGTGATTTGTTGGCTAAGGAAAAGGTGATGAAATCCCTTACCTTATCTTGATTGGGGTTTTGCCCTTAAGAATGTTTTAAGTGTGTGCCAAATCAAGTGCTACAATCACTTTGGTGAATTCCTACACTATATGAAATGCAACCCTAGAAATTAAAAGCGACAAAAAAGGATGATAAAAAGAAAATCTTTTTTTTTAATTATGGTCAACAACAATCAAATGTGAGAAGGGGGAAATTATTTGAGTTTATTATCTTGTTAGTTAGAGTCCAAGTGAAAGATGAATTTTATTATGGTCAACAAAAATAAAATCTTTTTGTTTTTTTTAAATCCTAATTGTCTCTAATTGTGAAGCTAGCTAAAGAGGGTGGAATTGAAAACTAGAAAGAAGACTTACCCGAAAGCAATGCTCCAAATTCTTGATCTTCAATCTAAGATTTTCAAGCTCCAAGCGGTTCCTTCACAAGAAAAATACACAAGTTAAAGAACCAAATTAATAAAATCCTATTTTAGCACCTTCCCGGGTAACGGCGCCAAAAACTTGATGCGGCATAATTATGTACCAAAATTGCAAGTGCACAATTTATCAAGTTATAGTATAAAAAATATCGATTCCACGAGGAAGGTGATTTTAAGAGATTATTAGAAATGGTTCTTATGTTTTGTGCATGACAATTAGGAATAAATAATAAGTGTGATTTTGTTGAGTGATTGTTATGAATATATGCAAAAAATAATAAATTGAAGTTTAGAGGAGAGAAGGAAGAATTAAAGAATAAATAAAATCACAAGGCAAGAAAGATGAATGAATAAAATAAAGAAATAAAACTAAGAATGAAAAGAAAATTTAAGAAAGTCAAGATGGAGGAGTCAAAAGAGGTAAGAAATCTAGAATATAATCCACTAACCAATTTCAATTACAAAATATAAACTATTCTCTTTTTATCATATTTCAACCTAGATTTATTAAGCATAGATTATCAAACCATTTAAGGAAAGTGTAACCTATCAAATTATCATCTAAGTCAAAATTACAATTCATGATAAGAACAACAACATGATAATAATCCTAGAATTCATAAGCATAACCTATCAAACCATTTAAGATAAGCATAGATTATCAAATTCTTCTTCTACCGATTAGTTCTCTAGTTGATTATCCTAAACATGAACATTTTAAGTGCAAGAGAATAATTCATACAATATAAAGGAAATTAGACTAGTTTCATATAATTCTAAACTTTCTACAAGAATTAAATTCACATCTTTAAGAAATAAAAACAAGAAAAAGAACTAATTACAAAATTAAAAAGAAAAGAAAAATCTAAACTATGAACAAGAAATAAATCTAACTACAAAGAAAATAAAAATCTAAACTACAAAATAAATTACAGAAATTAATTACAAGAAAATAAATCTACTCTACAAATTAAAGTGCAAAAAGAAATAAAAAGACAAGAAAATAAATCTACACTACAAGCATGAATTTAAATCTAACTAATAAGCAATAATAAAGAAATTACTAAAAAGAAATAAAAGAGAAAAAAAATGCAAACCTTCAAATTGCACTTCATCTCCATCCTCATCATTCAACAAGAGGAGAAAGAACAAATTTAAAGAGGGAAAAATTATTATTATTAATTGCAACTAAAGTTACAATTTTTGGAAGGTCTTCTCAATTAAGAGTAGCCCTCCTCTCCAAAAGGAGTTTACAAAATTTTCACACCTCTAACCCCTCACTCTCTACCCCTATTTATAGTAATCTTCAATGAATATGAGCCATTGGATTTGTCTTGAACCCCAAGCAACAATCTCCACCTTTGATTTATTTGATTTTCAAAAGAAAATCAAAATCCAATTCTTGAGCCCATGTTCACTTGATTTTCCAAGTCTTCTGCAGCAATCAAAAGCCAAAACAAAGTCCACTCATGATTTTCAATCTTCGGCCCATTTCTCCATTAAAATGTTTTTGATTTTCACAAGCACATCACAAGTCCGGCCCATGTGGAGATTGAATCCAAATTCATTTGATTTTTTTCACAGCAAATCCGGCCATAAATATTCCCATTTGATTGAAAATGAAGTATGCAGCAGTCCACCTCCGGTCCAATTGTTTGATTTTCTTTTGAAAATAAAAATCCAAGAGCCCATTCAACAACCAGCTGCAACCGGCCCAAATGTGCTTCATTTGATCAAAATCCAGCAGGTCCGGTCATTGGGGTTTTGATTTTGCAGCAAGTCCGGTTTTTGAAACTTTCGGCCCAATTGCATTTGAGTTTGAAGAGCAGCACATAATTGAAGTCCGGTCCTTGGAGCTTTGCATAAAAGTCCAATTTATTTTTTAGCAACCAAGTCCAAATCATTCCACTCTTTGCATCCAAGTCCATTTCAACTCTTTGGTGTAATCATTTTTCTTGATGGGCTTTGGGCTTCAAAATAAATACTACAAAATAGAGAAGAGAGATTTTTAAGGGGTTTTTACATTTAATAATATTTATTTATATTTTCATTCAATTATGTGCAAACTAACAATTATTAATGGTATATTTATTCATGCAAAATAGATAATGAGGGTATAAAATTGTAACAAAAATGTGATTATCACCTTTCCAAAACTCCCGCAACCGTTATAAACTTGTGTAAAACATGCAAAAAATAAAACTGGAGAGGCAAAAACCGCGTGCGTGTACGGTGCGATGCGGCGTGTGGAGCAATAGTCCAAACAATACAATTCCCAAAACACTAACTCAGTACCCATTGAGATGTGAACCATTATAAACTTCTTGAATTTCTTCTCAATTTCAGATGTGGGACTATTCACAAAGGCAAAATTGCCTTTTCATGAACCAAAAGTCCAACAACCCCCCCTAAAAGGCAATATTGACTGAAAACTCAAAATTAATAAATAAATCAATAATCATAAAAGGATATAGGTTGGGGAACCTTTCATATCGAGAATTCGGGAGAGATAGCTTCCGGCTTTCTTAGTGAGTTTATCGCCATCTAAGGGACCTAATGGACTAGGCCTTAAATTAGCCCCTTGAATTAGGTATTGACAAAAACACACACAATACATCTTCATCTATTGAGCAAAGCGGGTTGGGTGTTAAAAGCCATGATCATAATAAACTGACTCATGAGAGTTTCTAGGGGTTAACCCAGCCCCCCAACCACGGCCATCACAGTTCCTCTCACGTAGGTAAGTCCTCAAAGGGTACTATAGTTGTTTATTTAATACCCCCCATAATACACACGTTGGACTTATTAAGAGTAAAACTCAGCCTAGCCAACTGTATCATAAGAGCATAGTCATCATAGAGAAGGGGTAGTAGCACAAGCTACATAGTGATATATGAATATATCTGGGTCGATGCTTCACATGAGTGTCACTAGTCCAGTTTGTTTCTACCACATTGAACCAATATTAGGACTAAGTCTCTAAGTAAGGGTTGGGTTACCACTGTAAGTGACCTCTCTTATAGGCTTAACCCTCTCTCCCACGATGAATCTAGAACCACACTCCTGGAAAATCCCTTAGTCAAAGGGTCAGCAAGATTTTTCTAAGACTTTACAAAGTCTAAGATCACAACTTTGCCTATCAAGCGTTGTACCGATTTATATCTTTTTTGAATATGTCTGTTGAGTTTTTTATTTACATGCACTTGCTTTAGAAGCTCTATGGTAGATCTAGAATCGGAATGAAAGGAAATTAGAGGAAAGAGTTTACGAAGCTACAGGAGAATATGTATCAAAATAATCAATGCCCTTTTGTTGAGTATAGCCTTTAGCTACAAATCTAGCTTTAAATTTATCTATGAAACCATCAGCTCTAAGTTTCTTCTTGAATATCCACTTACAACCAATAGGTTTACAACCTGGAGATAAGTCGGTGTGTATCGAAGTATGGTTTTCCATGATAGATTTAATCTCATTATCAATAGCTTCTTTCCAAAAAGGATATTCATGTGAATCAATTGCTTCTTCAAATGAACTAGGATCACCTTCAACAAAAAAGGTAAAGAAGTCTTTTCCAAAGTCCTTTTGAATTTTACCTCTTTTACTTCTTCGAGGTTCAATATCAAAAGGTTGAGAAGAACTGGAAGATGGTAAATCAGAAGGAAGAGATGAACTAGGATTTCCAGAGATTTTGGATTTGAAAGGAAAGATATTTTCAAAAAAGACTGCATCTCTAGCTTCAATGATAGTATTATTGGATATATCACTGATTTTCAGAGTTAATGACTAGAAATCTATTAACATTGCTATCTAGTGCATATGCAATAAAAGCAGCATGAACAGTTTTGGAACCAATTTTCCTCTTCTTAGGTTCGGGAATAGCTACCTTAGCCAAGTAACCCCAAACCCGGAAGAAGTTCAGATTAGGAGATCTCCCCTTCCAATATTCATAATGAGTTGTATCAAAATATTTCTTGGGAATCCTATTGAGAATGAAACAAACAGAGAGAAGAGCTTCGCCCCAGAGATTTTTAGGTGCTCCAGAACTGAGTAACGTACAGTTTATCATGTCCATTAGGGTTCTGTTCTTTCGTTCAGCTACCCTGTTATACTGTGGTGTATAGGGAGCAGTAACCTCATGAATAATACCATGTTCTTAGAAGTATTCAGTCATATCATTTGAGATATACACCCCCCATGATCAGATCATAGAATCTTGATCTTCATATCAAGTTGGTTCTCAGAATCACCTTTATAAACCTTAAACCAATCTAAGATTTCATCTTTAGTTCTGAGAAGATAGGTGTAACAATATCTAGAGTGATAGTCTATAAAGGTCACAAAATATATCCTACCCCCTCGGGTGAGAACTCGGTTCGAGTCACACAGATCACTATGAATTAATTCGAGAGGTTCTGAGATTTTAGTTATAGAATTGAAGGGTTTTTTAGTGTGTTTCCCTTGAACACTAATCTCACACTTGGATGAAAGGTAAAAAGAGGATTTAGGAATAAGATTCAATTTGATCATTTTCTATAAAGTTTGAAAATTGACATGTCCAAGTCGTCCATGCCAGACATCACAAGATTCAACAATTTGAACAACAGAAGACTCAGAAATTTTATTAGAAGCGGAATTGATTACATTGAGTTTGAAAAGGCCATTACAAGTAAACCTTTTCCTATGAATACATTGTCCTTTGTAATCATAAACTTATTGGATTCTTTTACAATCCTATAACCAGCTCTAAAGAGAAGAGATTCACTGATCAAATTATGATGGAGTGAAGGAACATGATGAACACCTTGCAGATTTAAAGCTTTCCCAGAGGTCATGGTGAGCTCTATGCATGCACTTCCTATTATTTTTTTAGTGGAGTCATCTGCTAAGCTTATGCTTCCTCCATGCGATTCCTAGTAAGTAGAAAACCAAGAGCGATCATTGCAAACATGGATATTAGCTCCGGAATCTTAGTACCTATCAGTGGAAGAAGTAAGGGAATTCACCAGAAAGGTTGAAGAGGCTAACCTGAAGGAAGTTGGATTCTCTTCAATCATATTAACTTTGTTAGATCCATTTCCTTTAGGAGCAGGTTTAGTCGGTTCCTTCTTTCGAAAGAAACAGTTGAGAGCCATGTGATTGGTTCTACTACAAACATAGCAGAATTTACATCAGACTTATGGCTGGAAGAGTTGGGATTGGAGTGAGAAGAAGATTTGTTGAAGGGTTTATGGTTTTTCTTGAATTTCTTCCTTTTGGGTTTGAAATTCCTAGATTTAGGTTTATCCTCTACTAAGTTTACTTTAGCTTTTGATTCAGACTTGGTTTTGGAATTTTGCCTATGCTGGTCTTTAATACGAATAGCCTTGAGGGCTTCAGTTAAGTTTAGATCTCCTTGCTTGTGCCGGAGATCTCTAGAAAATCTACACTAGGATGGAAGGAGTTTGTCAATCAGACATGAAACTTTATAATCATTAGTAAAGGTGTTTCCTTTAGATTGGAGGTGATGGAGGAAATCTTAAAATTCATGAATTTGTTCATTAATGGGTTTGTCATCAACCATCATGAACTTATTGAAGGAGGAGGAGGTGAAACGCAGAATTTCGGCATCATCATAGCTATATTTTGCTTCAAGAGTATTCCATAGGTCTTTAGCACTTTTGAACTCATAATAAATGTCATAGAGGTTGTCCGCAAGTGCACTAAGAATCCAATGACAATAATGATAGTTGATATCTTCTGGTTTCATAGAGCTAGAAAAGGAGCAAGCACCAGAACCAAAAGTGGAAGGAACAGGTTCAGGTAGAGGACCATAAACTGGAGAATTGGAGGGTTGAGAACCACTGGATAAAGACTCAGGTGTTTCTATGGCAGATAGAAGACCTAAGGTGGTAAGCCAGTATCGCATCTGATTGGACCTTTATAATTAACACTGGTAAACTTTTCAGGTTTGACACTTTTGGAATGATCAGGGTTAGCCATAAGTCTATTTTTGAGTTTACTAGTCTAGGTATTTGATATTTGAATGGAAAAGATTTGTCAATACCACTTAACTAGTAACTTAGAGAATTATGACTTAAGATAAGAAACCAGATTTGTAAACTAGCAAGAGATAATAAATATATTTTGTTTTATGAACAGTAAACAAAGCAATTCGTGAACAATAACTTTTTTACTTTTTTTTATTTTTTTAACCGTCACAAAATGAACAGTAATAAATGAACAAAAACTAATTTTCTTAACAGAAATTAATAACAAAGAAATTTTATAGTAACTATTTGAATAATAAAACAACAGAAACAAAATGATGTTTTTTTTCGGATGAACAGTAATTAACAGTATCCGAATTTTTTTTAAATTAGGAAATTAACAGATAATTATTTACTAATTAAAATCAATTAATATCAGATTTAAATTAACAACAAGAAATTTAATTTATCTTCTAGATTACTGACCAAACTAGATGTAAATAGTATAAATCTGAAAATGAAGGTTAGAAAAATCAGGCCTGAACGGGTGCAGTCTTGTTTTCACTGCCCTAGAAGATAATACACCCGCCTATCACCATGGCATAGTCGATCCTCTCCCTCTAGCGATAAAAGTCCCCGAAAACGGCCGACCTCTGTACTCAGGCACGAGTAGCAGAGCTTCTGCTCAGATGAAGATAGTTGCCCGAAAAAATAAGTAAATTGTATCAGAAAAATTTAGAGAGGATGAAGGAAGCTCTCGGGATCATGAGAGAAAGAGAGGATTGGAGGATTCTTCTTGTTTTTCTGTGTTTTCTCCGAATGAGCTTCAGCTCCTTATATAGCCCCTTCAGCTCGTAACTGTTGCTAATAGTCTACGCACGATACATTGAGATCCCACATCTGTTATACGTTTCCATAACTCCCGCAACCGTTACAAACTTGTGTAAACATGCAAAAAATAAAACTTGAGAGGCAAAAACCATATGCGTGTGCGGTGCGGTGCGGCGTGTGGAGCAATAGCCCAAACAATACAAGGCCTAAAACACTAACTCAAAGCCCTTTGAGATGTGAACCATTATAAACTTCTTGAATTTCTTCTCATATTCCGATGTGGGACTATTCACAAAGGAAAAATTGCCTTTTCATGAACCAGAAGTCCAACAGTCCCCCCAAAAGGCAATATTGACTGAAAACTCAAAAGGATATAGGTTGGGCAACCTTTAGTATCGTGAATTCTGGAGAGGTAGGTTCCGGCTTTGAACCTTTCCTTAGTGAGTTTATCACCACATGAGGGACCTAATGGACTAGGCCTTAAATTAGCCCTCTTGAATCAGGTATTGATAAAAACACATACAATACGTCTTCATCTATTGAGCAGAGCGGGTTGAGCGTTAAAGACCATGCTCACAATAAATTGACTCATGAGAGTTTCTAGGGGTTAGCCCAGCCCCTCCCCCCCAATCGTAGCCATCACGGTTCCTCTCACGTAGGTAAGTCCTTAAAGGGGACTACAACTGTTTATTTAATACCCCCTATAATACACACGTTGGACCTATTAAGAGTAAAACTGAGCCTAGCCAGTTATCATAAGAGCATCGTCATCATAGAGAAGGGGTAGTAGCACAAGCTACATAGTGATATATGAATATATCTGGGTCGATGCTCCACATGAGTGTCACTAGTCCAATTTGTTTCTACCACATTGAACCAACATTGGAACTAAGTCTCCAAATAAGGGTTGGGTTACCACTGTCAGTGACCTCTCTTATGTGCTTAACCTCATCTCCCTCGATGAATCCACAACCACACTCCTGGATAATCCCTTAGACAAAGGGTCAGCAAGATTTTTCTCAGACTTTACAAAGTCCAAGATAACAACTTTGCTTATCAGGCGTTGTATAGATTTATATCTTATTTGAATATGTCTATTGAGTTTTTTATTTACATGCACTTGCTTTATAAGTTCTATGGTAGATCTAGAATCAGAATGAATGGAAATTGGAGGAAAGGGTTTAGGAAGCTACAGGAGAATATGTATCAAAATAATCAATACCCTTTTGTTGAGTATAGCCTTTGGCTACTAATCTAGCTTTAAATTTATCTATGGAACCATCAACTCTAAGTTTCTTCTTGAATATCCTTTTACAACCAATAGGTTTACAACCTGGAGGTAAGTCGATGAGTATTCAAGTATGGTTTTTCCTGATAGATTTAATCTCATTATTAATGACTTCTTTCCAGAAAGGAGATTCAGGTGAATCCATTGTTTCTTCAAATAAACTAGGATCACCTTCAACCAAAAAGGTAAAGAAGTCATTTCCAAAGTCCTTTTGAATTCTACCTCTTTTACTTCTTCGAGGTTCAATATCAAAAGGTTGAGAAGAACTAGAAGATGATAAATCAGAAGGAAGAGATGAACTAGGATTTCTAGAGATTTTGGATTTGAAAGGAAAGATATTTTCAAAAAAGATTGCATCTCTAGCTTCAATGATAGTATTGTTGG
This sequence comes from Asparagus kiusianus, assembly GCA_022839385.1. Lineage (NCBI taxonomy): Eukaryota > Viridiplantae > Streptophyta > Magnoliopsida > Asparagales > Asparagaceae > Asparagus > Asparagus kiusianus. Next base: position 44,099 of record BQKN01062814.1, on the reverse strand, counting down.
ATATATCACTAATTTCAGAGTTAATGACTAGAAATCTATTAACATTGATATCTAGTGCATATCCAATGAAAGCAGCATCAACAGTTTTGGAACCAATTTCCCTCTTCTTAGGTTCGGAAATACCTACCTTAGCCAAGCAACCCCAAACCCGGAAGAAGTTTAGATTATGAGATCTCCCCTTCCAGTATTCATAAGAAGTTGTATCAGAATGTTTCTGTGGAATCTTATTGAGAATGAAACAAGCAGAGAGAAGAGCTTCACCCTAGAGATTTTTAGGTGCTCCTGAACTGAGTAACATGCAGTTTATCATGTCCATTAAGGTTCTGTTCTTTCGTTCAGCAACCCCATTATTCTGTGGTGTATCGGGAGTAGTAACCTCATGAATAATACTGTGTTCTTGGCAATATTCAGTTATATCATTTGAGATACACCCCCCCCACGATCAGATCTTAGAATCTTGATCTTCCTGTCAAGTTGGTTCTCAGTTCAGCTTTATACACTTTAAACCTATCTAAGACTTTATCTTTAGTTCTGAGAAGATAGGTGTAATAATATCTGGAGTGATAGTCTATAAAGGTCACAAAATATCTCCAACCCCCTCGGGTGAGAACTCGGTTCGTGTCACACATATCACTATGAATTAATTCAAGGGGTTTAGAGTTTCTAGTTATAGACTTGAAGGGTTTTTTAGTGTGTTTCCCTTGAACACAAATCTCACACTTGGATGAAAGGTAAAAAGAGGATTTAGGAATAAAATTCAATTTGATTATTTTCTGTAAAGTTTAAAAATTGACATGTCCAAGTCGTCCATGCCAGACATCACAAGATTCAACAATTTGAACAACAAAAGGCTCAGAAATTTTATTAGAACTGGAATTGATTACATTGAGTTTGAAAAGGCCATTACAAGTAAAACCTTTTCCTATGAATACATTGTCGTTTGTAATCATAAACTTATTAGATTCTTCTACAATCCTATAACCAGCTCTAAGGAAAAGAGATTCACTGATTACATTGTCGTTTGTAATCATAAACTTATTGGATTCTTCTACAATCCTATAACCAGGTCATGGTGAGCTCTATGCATCCACTTCCTAATATTTGTTTAGTGGAGTTATCTGCTAAGCTTATGCTTCCTCCACGTGATTCCTGGTAAGTAGAAAACCAAGAGCGATTATTGCAAACATGGATATTAGATCCGGAATCTAAGTACTAATAAGTGGAAGAAGTAAGGGAATTCACAAGATAGGTTGAAGAGGCTAACCTGAAGGAAGTTGGATTCTCTTCAATCATATTAACTTTGTTAGATCCATTTCATTTAGGAGCACGTTTAGTCGGTTCCTTCTTCCGAATGAAACAGTTAGGAGCCATGTGATTGGTTCTACCACAGACATAGCAGAACTTTCCATCAGACTTATGGCTGGAAGAGTTGGGATTGGAGTGAGAAGAAGATTTGTTGAAGGGTTGATGGTTTTTCTTAAATTTCTTCCCTTTGGGTTTGAAATTCCTAGATTTAGGCTTATCCTCTACCATGTTTACTTTAGCTTTTGATTCAAACTTGGTTTTCGAATTTTGCCTATGCTGGTCTTCAATACAAATAGCCTTGAGGACTTCAGTTAAGGTTAGATCTCCTTGCTTGTGCCGGAGATCTCCAGCAAATCTAGACCAGAATGGAGGGAGTTTATCAATCAGACATGAAAACTTTATAATCATCAGTAAAGGTGTTTCCTTTAGATTGGAGGTGACGGAGGAAATCTTGAAATTTATGAATTTGTTCATTAATGGGTTTGTCATCAACCATCATGAACTTATTGAAGGAGGAGGAGGTGAAACACAGAATTCCGGAATCATCATAGCCATATTCTGCTTCAAGAGCATTTCATAGGTCTTTAGCACTTTTGAACTCATAATAAATATCATAGAGGTTGTCCGTATGTGCACTAAGAATCTTATGATAATAATAATAGTTGATATCTTCTGGTTTCATAGAGCTAGAAAAGGAGATAACATCAGAACCAGAAGTGGAAGGAACAGGTTCAGGTAGAGGACCATAAACTAGAGAATTGGAGGGTTGAGAACCACTGGATGAAGACTCAGGTGTTTCTATGGCAAATAGAAGACCTAAGGTGGTAAGCCAGTTTCGCATCTGATTGGACCACCGTTTATAATTAACACCGGTGAAGTTTTCAGGTTTGACACTTTTGGAATGATCAGGGTTAGCCATAAGTTCAATTTTGAGTTTACTAGTCTAGGTATTTGATATCTGAATAGAAAAGATTTGTCAATACCACTCAACTAGTAACTTAGAGAATTATGACTTAAGATAAGAAACCATATTTGTAAACTAGCAAGAGATAATAAATATATTTTGTTTTATGAACAGTAAACCAAGAAATATGTGAATAGTAACTTTTTTATTTTGTAACAGACACAAAATGAGCAGTAATAAATGAACAAAAACTATTTTTCTTAATAGAAATTAATAACAAAGGAATTTTATAGTAACTATTTGAATAATAAAACAACAGAAACAAAATGATATTTTTTTCTCGGAGGAACAGTAATGAACAGTATCCGAAATTTTTCAAAATTAATAAATTAACAGATAATTATTTACTAATTAAAATCAATTAATATCATATTTTAATTAACAGCAATAAATTTAATTTATCTTCTAGATTGCTGACAAAACTAGATGAAATTAGTATAAATCTAAAAATGAAGGTTAGAAAAATCAGGCCTGAACGGGTGCAGTCCTGTTTTCACTGTCCTAGAAGATAAAGGACTCGCCTATCACCCTGGTATAGTCGATCCTCTCCCTCTAGCGGTAAAATCCCCTGGAAACGGTCGGCCTCTGTACTCGGGCGCGAGTTGCAGAGCTTCTGCTCAGATGAAGATAGTTGCCCGAAAAAATAAGTAAATTGTATCAAAAAAATTTAGAGAGGATGTAGGTAGCTCTCGGGATCTTGAGAGAAAGAGAAGATTGGAGGATTCTTCTTGTTTTTCTGTGTTTTCTCCGAATGAGCTTCAGCTCCTTATATAGCCCCTTTAGCTCGTAACCGTTGCTGATAGTCCGCGCACGTTACGCTGAGATCCCGCGTCTGTTATACATTTCCATAACTCCTGCAACCGTTACAAACTTGTGTAAAACGTGCAAAAAATAAAACTAGAGAGGCATAGCGTAGCGAGGCGTAGCGAGGTGCGGCGTGGCGTGGCACGGGCGTCATGGTGTGGCGAGGCATGGCGTAGCGAGGCGAGACGTGGCGTGCGTGCACGCGCGTGTGGAGCAATAACCCAAACAATACATGGCCTAAAACACTAACTCAAAGCCCATTGAGATGTGAACCATTATAAACTTCTTGAACTTCTTCTCATTTTCCGATTTGGGACTATTCACAAAGGCAAAATTGCCTTTTCATGAACCAAAAGTCCAACAGTCCCCCCCAAAAGGCAATATTGACTGAAAACTCAAAATCAATAAATAAATCAATAATCATAAAAGGATATAGGTTGGGCAACCTTTCGTATCGTGAATTCGGGAGAGGTAGCTTCCGGCTTTGAACCTTTCCTTAGTGAGTTTATCGCCACCTGAGAGACCTAATGGACTAAGCCTTGAATTAGCCCCCTTGAATCAGGTATTGACAAAAACACACACAATACGTCTTTATCTATTGAGCAAAGCGGATTGAGCGTTAAAGGCCATGCTCACAATAAACCGACTCATGAGAGTTTCTAGGGGTTACCCCAGCCTCCCCCCCAACCGTAGCCATCACTGTTCCTCTCACGTAGGTAAGTCCTCAAAGGGTACTACAGCTGTTTATTTAATACCCCCCATAATACACACGTTGGACGTATTAAGAGTAAAACTCAGCCTAGCCAGCTGTATCATAAGAGCATCATCATAATAGAGAAGGGGTAGTAGCACAAGCTACATAGTGATATACGAATATATTTGGGTCGATGCTCCACATGAGTGTCACTAGTCCAGCTTGTTTCTACCACATTGAACCAACATTGAGACTACGTCTCCAAATAAGGATTGGGTTACCACTGTTAGCGACCTCTCTTATGGGCCTAACCCCATCTCCCTTGATGAATCCAGAACCACACTCCTGGATAATCTCTTAGTCAAAGGGTCAGCACGATTTTTCTCAGACTTTAAAAAGTCCAAGATTACAACTTTGCCTATCAGGCGTTGTACAGATTTATATCTTATTTGAATATGTCTGTTGAGTTTTTTATTTACATGCACTTGCTTTAGAAGCTCTATAGTAGATCTAGAGTTAGAATGAATGGAAAGATATTTGAAAGGTAAGATATTTTTAAAAAAGACTGCATCTCTAGCTTCAATGATAGCATTGTTGGATATGTCACTCATTTCAGAGTTCTTGACTAGAAATCTATTAACATTGTTATCTAGTGCATATCCTATGAAAGCAGCATTAACAGTTTTGGAACCAATTTTCCTCTTTTTAGGTTCGGGAATAGCTACCTTAGCGAAGCAATCCCAAACCCGGAAGAAGTTTAGATTAGGAGATCTCCCCTTCCAATATTCATAAGGAGTTGTATTAGACTGTTTCTGGGGAATCCTATTGAGAATGAAACTAGCAGAGTAAAGAGCTTCACCCCAAAGATTTTCAGGTGCTCCTGAAATGAGTAACATACAGCTTACCAAGTCCATTAGGGTTCTGTTCTTTCGTTCAGCTACCCCGTTAGACTGTGGTGTATAGGGAGCAGTAACCTCATGAATAATACCTTGTTCTTGACAATATTCAGTCATATCATTTGAGGTATACTCCCCCCCATGATCAGATCTTAGAATCTTGATCTTCCTGTCAAGTTGGTTCTCAGATTCAACTTTATATACCTTAAACTTATCTTAGACTTCATCTTTAGTTCTAAAAAGATAGGTGTAATAATATCTGGAGTGATCATCTATAAAGGTCACAAAATATCTCCTACCCCCTCGGGTGAGAACTCGGTTCGAGTCACACACATCACTATGAATTAATTCGAGGGGTTCAGAGTTTCTAGTTATAGACTTGAAGGGTTTTTTAGTGTGTTTCCATTGAACACAAATCTCACACTTGGATGAAAGGTAAAAATTAGATTTAGGAATAAGATTCAATTTGATCATTTTTTGTAAAGTTTGAAAATTTACATAGCCAAGTCGTCCATGCCAGACATAACATGATTCAACAATTTGAACAACGGAAGTCTTAGAAATTTTATTAGAACTGGAATTTGAACAACAGAAGACTGAAATTTTATTTGAACAAGTAAAACCTTTTCCTATGAATACATTGTCCTTTGTAATCATAAATTTATTTGATTCTTTTACTGATCAAATTACGACGGAGAGAAGGAACATGATGAACACCTTGCAGATTTAGAGCTTTCCCAGAGCTCATGGTGAGCTCTATGCATCTATTTCCTATTATTTGTTTAGTGGAGTCATCTGCTAAGCTTATGCTTCCTCCACGTGATTCCTGGTAAGTAGAAAACCAAGAGCGATCATTGCAAACATGGATATTAGCTTCGGAATCTAAGTACCAATCAGTGGAAGAAGTTAGGGAATTCACAAGATAAGTTGAAGAGGCTAACCTGAAGGAAGTTGGACTTCAATCATATTAACTTTGTTAGATCCATTTCCTTTAGGAGTAGGTTTAGTCGGTTCCTTCTTCCGAAAGAAACAGTTGGGAGCCAGGTGATTGGTTCTACAACAGATATAGCAGAACTTTCCATCAGACTTATGGCTGGAAGAGTTAGGATTAGAGTGAGAAGAAGATTTTTTGAAGGGTTGCTGGTATTTCTTGAATTTCTTCCCTTTGGGTTTGAAATTCCTCGATTTAGGCTTATCATCTACCAAGTTTACTTTAGCTTTTTATTCAGACTTGGTTTTGGAATTTTGCGTATACTGGTCTTCAATACGAATAGCCTTGAGGGTTTCAGTTAAGGTTAGATCTCCTTGTTTATGCCGCAGATTTCTAGTAAATCTAGACCAGGATACTTTATAACCATCAGTAAAGATGTTTCCTTTAGATTGGAGGTGACGGAGAAAATCTTGAAATTCATGAATTCGTTCATTAATGGGTTTGTAATCAACCATCATGAACTTATTGAAGGAGGAGGAGGTGAAACGCAGAATTCCGGCATCATCATAGCCATATTTTGCTTCAAGAGCATTCCATAGGTCTTTAGCACTTTTGAACTCATAATAAATGTCATAGAGGTTGTCCGCAAGTGCACTAAGAATCCTATGACAACAATGATAGTTGATATCTTATGGTTTCATAGAGCTAGAAAAGGAGCTAGCACCAGAACCAGAAGTGGAAGGAACATGTTCAGGTAGAGGACCATAAACTGGAGAATTGGAGGGTTGAGAACCACTAGATGAAGACTCAGGTGTTTCTATGGCTGATAGAAGACCTAAGATGGTAAGCTAGTATCGCATTTGATTGGCCCACCGTTTATAATTAACACCGGTGAACTTTTCAGGTTTGACACTTTTGGAATGATTAGGGTTAGTTATAAGTCCAATTTTGAGTTTACTAATCTAGGTATTTGATATCTGAATGGAAAAGATTTCTCAATACCACTCAACCAGTAACTTAGAGAATTATGACTTAAGATAAGAAACCAGATTTGTAAACTAGCAAGAGATAATAAATATATTTTGTTTTATGAATAGTAAACAAAGCAAATCGTGAACAGTACCTTTTTTATTTTTAAATTTTTTTTAACAGACACAAAATGAACAGTAATAAATGAACATAAACTATTTTTTTAACAGAAATTAATAACAAAGGAATTTTTAGTAACTATTTGAATAATAAAAGAATAGAAACAAAAGGATGTTTTTTCGGATGAACAGTATACGAATTTTTTAATTAAGAAATTAACAGATAATTATTTACTAATTAAAAGTAATTAATATCAGATTTAAATTAACAGCAAGAAATTTAATTTACCTTCTAGTTTGCTGACAAAACTAGATGAAATTAGTATAAATCTGAAAATGAAGGTTAGAAAAATCAGGCCTGAATGGGTGCAGTCATGTTTTCACTACCCTAGAAGATAAAGATCCTGCCTATCACCCTGACGTAGTCGATCCTCTTCCTCTAGCGGTAAAAGCCCCCGGAAACGGCCGACCTCTGTACTCAAGTGCCTGTAGCAGAGCTTTTGCTCAAATGAAGATAGTTGCCCGAAAAAATAAGTAAATTTTATCAGAAAAATTTAGAGAGGATGAAGGTAGCTCTCGGGATCTTGAGAGAAAGAGAGGATTAGAGGATTCTTCTTGTTTTTCTATGTTTTTGATGCGGTATAAACATGTACCAAAAATGTTGCAAGTGCACAACTGTGTCAAGTTATAGTATAAAAAGTTATCGATCCCACGAGGAAGGTGTTTTGCAGGAGAAAATATAAATTCGATTCTTATGTTGTGTGCGTAACAAATAGGAGTGAAGAGTAAGTGTGATTGTGAGAGATTTAGAGAGTGAAAATGATTGTGTAAATGAATGTGTTTGAGAGTGGATGTGATAAAAAAAATAAATGTGATCAACAAGGAAAGAAAGAAAAATCAATAAAATCAAGAAACAAATAAAAATCAAGAATAAAAAATAAAATTCAAGAAAGTAAAGATGATGGATTCAATTAAAGATATGAGTAATCTAAAATTGAACCCACTTCTTAGAAAATGGTGATTCCCTAGAGGATTCTAGCCTAAAGGCGAATCAAAGAAAATAAAAATAAACAAAAAGAAAAACTAACCCAAGAGAGTTCTAGTCTTAAGGTGAATAGTGCAAGAAATTAAAATCTAACTACAAAATAAATTGCAAAATCTAAACTACAAAATAAATTGCAAGAATTAAATGTAAGAAAATAAATCTAATCTATAAGCATGAAATAAATCTAATCTATAAGCATAAAATAAATCTAAGGCAAGAGGGTTCTAGCTTCTTGACTATTTAACAAGAAAATAAAATCTAACTACAAGTATAGAAATAAATCTAAACTAATAAGCAATAAAAAGAAATAAAAGAGAAAAAAAATGCAAACCTCCAAATAATTCTTCATCTCCATCTTCATCATCCAACAAAGAGAAGAAATATTTAAAGTGGTGAAAAAATTATTTTATTAATTAAAATAAAATTTACAAATTTAGAAGGCATTCTCAATTAAGAATGACCCTCCTCTCCAAATAGAGTTACAAAAATTTTCACACCTCTAACCCCTACCTTTCTACCCTAATTTATAGTAAACATCAGTGAATGAGAGCCCTTGGATTGAATCATTATCCAAAACCATCAAAAATTAGCCATTGATCTGTAACTGATTCGTAGCCATCGATGCAGGCATTGATGCCGGTATCGATGCCAGCATTGATGTTGGCATCGATGCCAATCAAAAATCTGTCTCCACAGATGGTTTCGTCTCGTCGAGATAGGCGATTTTCATATATTATATGTTAAATTCCGCCTTCCGTATTGAGAGATATCGTCATTTCTTTGCGGCCAACCATCTTGAATATATTTTGTTTTCATATTTGGTTTTTTTATTTTCTCTGGCTTCTACAAGCTACTCGGCTTGATTCTGGGCTTGGGATTTTTGGCTCTTGCTTGTGTTCTTTATTTAATTCATGAGCTTTTGTTGAGAGATGAGATTTTTGGGCTTTATTCTTCATTAACCTGCAATTAAAGATAAAAACAATCATTAGTGGTATATTTATTCATAAAAAATAGATAATGAGGGTATAAAATTGTACTAAAATGTGATTATCAAATACCCGCACACCTAAACTTTTTCTAGTCCTCTAGCAAAGAAAGAAAAATCCTAACTCACTTTCGTAGGAATCGCGGTTGTATTTAGCACATACAACAAGCCTTTAAACCCCTAGGTTACCCTAGTGGATAAGTTATAGTCTTGTGAGGGTTTGTAGTGAATATACCCACAAAATTCGATCATCTTGCGAAATTAAAGAAGTTAGTAAAAAACTAAATTTACTTGATAATTGAAGCTAGTTATTACTCAAGAAAACATTTATATATATAACTCTAAGGTAAATTTCCTAGAAAATCTTCTCATTATAGCGATACAAAACCAAGCCAAACTTAGAAATTTAATTTAAAAGTTTTGAAAAGAACATGATAACTCTTTTTTTAAAATAATATTCAAGTTGCTTGATCTAAAATATTTTCCAAGACCATATATACAAATATAACTATATATATAAAACATTTATTAGTATTTTTATTTTTTATATTTTATTTTTTTAACTCTTTCTTCCTTGGTGATTTTTTCTATTTTAACGGGCTTTCTAAGCGACTATTTAACGAGTTTTGGGCTAATGGATCCCAACCTAATTGGGCTTAGGTCATTAAGTATGAAAATACTCCTTAGGCTTAATTACTCGGTCAGCTTAGGCTTTATAAGATAGAATCACCTTGAATTCAAGAGTTTCTTTCTTTCTTTCTTTCTTTCTTTTTTTCATTTGGTGCCCATTTTTCGCACTCTTCTTTTGCAATTTTTTTATATGTATATATATTCTGAAAAATATGTAAGTCAAGACACTTTGAAAAATTATTTTTAACTCTAAGCTAAGCATGCATAAATTCTATTATTTTAAATAAAAATCTAAATTAAGGCTTAAGTAAAGTATACTACTTTGAAAATCATTTCTTTAAGAAATTTATTTAGAGTTATCATAAAAGGTAAACTTGAGTAAATAACAAACTAGAGATTAGAAAATTTAAAATTTATCAAATAAATCAATTATTACATAACTCTATCAATTTGGCAAGTGACGATATTTTTAAAAAAAAATTAGGAAAAGGAAAAAAACTAATAAAAATACAACTAAAAATGTAAAATAAAGAGAAAAAAATAACTAATTCCCACCCCCACACCTAAATTTTGCATTATCCTCAATACAAACTCTATGATGCATAAAGTAAAATAGATAAGAAATAAAGTACTTACATTTGATCAGTTGATAAAAATCTGCAATTACCTTTAGTCTGAGGAGGATAGAATCAAAAATTTATTCTTCTTTTCTTTTCTTTGTTTTTCTTTTTTTTTTACAACTGAACAAGAAACTCTAAAACAAGAGAAAATTTTATTATGCTGAAATAAACAAAATAAACAATGTAGAATAAAATATTCAACATGAAGAGCTCATGTTATATATTGAATCCTACCTTATTGCTGAAAATTCTTCCCCAGGTTTTAGATAATTTCAAAATGATATAATCAACAATATGCTGAAATTTCAAGCATATCGGGGTGTTCAATAATTCTTGTGGCAATGGAAAGTAGGTATTATTTGTGTCATGCATATTGAACTTAGATTATTGATTTGTGAATGTTTGTTCTCTAACAACCAATTCTTCTTTAATAATTTTCTCAACCCAAATATTCATGGTTGATGTGTAAAAATTTGGTTGTTGTTTATTTTCTAAAAATCTTAGCTCATCAAGAAAGAGTTCTTTAAAATTTAGTTCAAAGCAGCAATTGTTTAACACAGTTTCCTTATTTTGACAAACCTGATCTGCTTCTCCTAATATTTTCAGCTCCTCACCAAAAATTTCCTCAAAACTCGGATTTGACTCTTGTTCTTCTTTCTCTGGTCTTTCCTGAATTGAGTTATTAGAAGAAGAATGAATTGGAACAAGAATTTGGCTTAAAGGTATTCTTTCCTGATTATCGACCTGTTTTCCTGACTGTAGTGCATTCATTTGAGTGTCCTTAGGATTGACCATGGGTTGACTCAGAATTTCTCCTTCATCTCCTTCACTTATGGCACTAGCTAGTTGATCAATGTGGGTTTCTAATCTAGCTATGGCTTAAGTGTTAGAGTTAAGTATGAGTTCGGTTGATTGCATAAAGGAGTTCATCGCGTACGATGTTTGAGTTAACATATCCGTGGCTAGTGTAGAGGCCTTAATTATGATTTCAAAACCTTTTTCTAAAATATTAAGACGTTCATCATGATCTGTATCAAGAGGAGTGTGAGTTACAACTCGATGATGAGAAGACTAATTTTGATGTGACAGATTGGGTTGTTGAAATTGTGGATGAGAATTGAAAGGAACTGTATTTCCCCTAGGAAAATGTTGGATCGAAGAGGGAGTAAAGTTTTGAGTTCCGGAGTGGTTTCCCTGATTTAATGTAATGTTTGTGTAACTTTCCCAACCTGGGTTGTAGGTTGGAAAAAATGGATCATTCACCGAATACTGAGATGAGCTCTCTACAAACTCCCAAGCTTCATTAGGGATTTCAATCCTATTGGGATAACATAAATCTTGGAGAACATGTGGATTAGCCATTTGTTCAAAACGAATTTGTCGATGTGTATTGTCCCTAATCCACGTTTTGCATGCACCAAAACAATTTCTTTTTATATATTAAAAAAAAATAAAAGTTAGTTTTACTCTAATTCTAGGGTTAAGCCTAACTCAACTAGACCAGCTCCTAATTAAAAACTCCTAAAGTGAAAAGATAAAAGTTTTACTCGGTTAGTTAGCCAGGTAAGGATAGGAACAGAGGTTGATCAGAGATCGATTAAGTACCTCGTTCCATGCAGAGCGCTTTACGCAACCCTTAAACCTTGCCTTAGACACCAACTAATCCAAGAAAACTTAAACCGGTTCACCTAAAGATTCTTTGTTCCTTATTGAGCTCGATTCCTTATGGCCAACGTCTAATGAGTTTTATTAGGCTTGAGTTGTGTAGTTAGGAATTAATAATTTTGGGCTAAGGAAAGGGTGATGAAATCCCCCACCTAATCTTGATTATGGGATTTTGCCCTTAAAAATATTTTCAAGTGTGTGCCAAACCAGGATGCTCAAATCACTTTGGTGAATTCCTACTAACTATATAAAATACAACCCTAGGAATTAAAAGCGACTAAAAAGGATAGTAAAAAGAAAAATCTTTTTTTTTTGAATTAGGGTTAACAATCAAACAAATAAAAAGGGGGAAAATTGTTTGCATTTATTATCTTGTTAGTCAATGTCAAAGTGGAGGGTGAATTTTATTATGGTCAACGAAAATAAAATCTTTTTTTAGATCCTAATTGTCACTAATTGTGAGAAACTAGCTAAAGATGTGGAATTAAAAATATTGGGAATAAGACTTACCACAAGCGAATCTCTAAATCCTTAATCTCCAATCCTTGATCTTTAATCTCCAAGTAGTTCTTTCACAAGAAACACACAAGTTAAAGAACCAAAATAATTAAAACCAACTTAAGCACCTTCCCCGACAACGGCGCCAAAAACTTGATGTGGCATAAACATGTACCAAAAATATTACAAGTGCACAACTGTGTCAAGTTATAGTATAAAAAGTTATCGATCCCACGAGGAAGATGTTTTACAGAAGAAAATATAAATTTGGTTCTTATGTTGTGTGCGTAACAAATAGGAGTGAAGAGTAAGTGTGAATGTGGGAGATTTAGAGAGTGAAAATGATTGTGTAAATGAATGTGTTTGAGAGTGGATGCGATAAAAATAAATAAATGTGATCAACAAGGAAAGAAAGAAAAATCAATAAAATCAAGAAACAAATAAAAATCAAGAATGAAAAATAAAATTCAAGAAAGTAAAGATGATGGATTCAATTAAAGATATGGGTAACCTAAAATTAAACCCACTTCTTAGAAAATGGTGATTCCCTAGAGGATTCTAGCCTAAAAGAGAATCAAAGAAAATAAAAATAAACAAGAAGAAAAAATAAACCCAAGAGAGTTCTAGCCTCAAGGTGAATAGTGTAAGCAATTAAAATCTAACTACAAAATAAATTACAAAATCTAAACTACAAAATAAATTATAAGAATTAAATGCAAGAAAATAAATCTAATCTATAAACATGAAATAAATCTAAGGCAAGAGGGTTCTAACCTCTTGGCTATTTAACAAGAAAATAAAATCTAACTACAAGCATAGAAATAAATCTAAACTAATAAACAATAAAAAGAAATAAAAGAGAAAAAGAAATGCAAACCTCCAAATAATTCTTCAACTTCATCTTCATCATCTGACAAAGAGAAGAAATATTTAAAGTGGTGAAAAAATTATTTTATTAATTGTAATAAAAGTTACAAATTTGAAAGGCCTTCTCAATTAAGAGTGGCCCTCCTCTTCAAATAGAGTTACAAAAATTTTTACACCTCTAACCCCTCACTTTCTACCCCTATTTATAGTAAACATCAGTGAATGAGAGCCCTTGGATTGAATCCTTATCCAAAACCATCAAAAATCAGCTATTGATCTGTAACTGATTCGTAGCCATCAATGACAGCATCGATGCTGACATCGATACTGGTATCGATGCCCAATCAAAAATCTACCTCCACAGATGGTTTCGTCTCATCGAGATAGGCGATTTTCATATATTATATGTTAAATTCTGCCTTCCGGATTGAGAGATATCGTTATTTCTTTGCGGCCAACCATCTTGAATATATTTTGTTTTTATATTTGATTTTTTTTATTTTCTCTGGCTTCTACAAGCTACTCGGCTTGATTCTGGGCTTGGGATTTTTGGCTCTTGCTTGTGTTCTTCATTTAATTCATGTGCTTTTGTTGAGAGATGAGATTTTTGGGCTTTATTCTTCGATTAACCTATAATTAAATATAAAAAAAATTATTAGTGGTATATTTATTCATAAAAAATAGATAATAAGGGTATAAAATTGTACTAAAATGTGATTATCAGTTTTCTCCGAATGATCTTCAGCTCCTTATATAGCCCCTTTAGCTCGTAACCGTTGCTGATAGTCCGCGCACGTTACGTTAAGATCCCGTGTCCGTTATACGTTTCCATAACTCCCGCAACAGTTACAAACTTGTGTAAAACGTGCAAAAAATAAACCTGGAGAGGCAAAAACCGTGTGCGGTGCGGTGCGGTGCGACGTGCGTGGTGTGCGTGCTCGCGTGTGTGGAGCAACAGCCCAAACAATACAAGGCCCAAAACACTAACTCAAAGCCCATTGAGATGTGAACCATTATAAACTTCTTGAATTTCTTCTCATTTTTCGATGTGGGACTATTCACAAAGGCAAAATTACCATTTCTGTTAGCCTTCTTATTTTGATGATGTTTAACAAACAATTTACTTCTAATGTTGTTTATCTAGTGTTTGTGTTTTTGTATTTATTCTAGGCAAACAACATTGTTGGAGGATGGATGGAATAGAGCTTCAACGATCATATCCAATGGAGGTTGGCGGAGATGTGGAGTGAAGCAATACAATTTAAGTTCAAGATCCAAGTTTAGCTTCATCCGCAACGTGTACCAAGTTGAGCTCAATGAAGATCAAGATCAAGCTTGGGTAATTTAGTTTAGGATTTATATTATGTGTGTTAGTACTTTAAGCTCAATATTACACACACACATTATATTAGTTTTCATGTATATATATATAGTTTCATATATACATATATATTTTGGTTTCCATGTATATATATAGGTATATATATACATACATAGTTTTGAGTTTTCATGTTCATAAATATGAGATTACACATTTCATATTTATTATTGTGTTTTGGTTTAGCTATATAGATATGAAACAAATTTACATTCATATATATATTCATATGTTTCATACTCTATTGTGTTTTTGATAACATTGCATAAAATATGCAATTTTGTGAAAATGTTGTCTTATTAGTTTATAGACTTCAATATTAGTTTATACATGTTTTACTAAGTCTATAACAACATTTCACAAAGTTTCAAAAGTTGGTTTATGTCAAAATATCAAAATTCAAGTATCTCATATTTTCATGTTTTGGACTATTTTGTAAAATGATGATATTTTTCATTTGGGAGGTCCTTTCTGATAACCAATCACTGTAGCATGTTTATATGCATGTCTACAATCATTCCCCAAAGTTTTACATTTTTTAGAATTTATTTGATATTTTTAAACATCATTTTAAAATCAGCAAATTAGATTTTCTGTCATATCTGTTTTCGGTCGACCGCACCGGTCGACTGATCATTTGATCTTTCATCACTGGGCGACAGAGAGTCTGTCGGTCGACCGGGCTGGTCGACCGATGAAACTTCCGGTCAACCGATGAATTTTCCGGTCGACCGGCGAGAGCTTTTTCAGCTTCCAACGGCTAGTTTTCTTACCGTTGCTTGGGGCTATTTTTTGTCTTTTGCTTGGACTTTTAGCTGAGTTTTTGAGTGGGTATAAATACCCCATTGCTGATCTTTTGATGTGACCAATAAGAGAATGGTTTAAAAGATTTTAACAAGGGTTTAAACTTGTTTAGTGTTTGTTTAAGTTTGTTTTAAGAAGCTTTTAAGCATTTGAGTGTTTCGGTTTTGTGATTCAATTCTACAAGAGCTTGAGGAGATCATCTATTGGTGTTTGGGCATTCAACTATTCTCCCTCAAACTCTTGATATATTGAGAAGTTTTCTAAACTCTATTTCTAGCTATTTTATATATTTGATTATCATTGTTATTTAGCTAGAACTACATTGAGTTTAGTTTTGATTTATTTCTCTTTGTTCACACACAACCTTTTGAGCTTATTGTATTTACATTCATAGTATAATTTGGGGTTGTGGGTTTGTGACTAAGAGTTGTGCTTAAATTGAGTTCTCACCTTGTTTTGAGAACAATCATTTGTTATATTTATGCTTATTGTGAGAATCACTTTGTAATACACTTGTACACCAAGTGAGGAGTTTGTGGTGTGAGTCGGGGATCACCCCAAGAGGAGTGGCGTCGGTTGACGTGCCTAGAGAGAGGTTGTAACCGAGCACTTGAGGGAGACACGGCTAGGTCCAACACTTAGTGGGTGTAGAGTGTGATTGCATAGTGTTTGTTGAGTGAGAGTTTTCGGTGAACTTGTAAACCGAGTGTGTAGAAGAAGTTCCGGCTTCCAAACCGGATTGTGTTAGTGGATTTCTCTCCGGGAGTGGGGAGCGGAGACGTAGGATGGAAGGTCCGAACTTCGTGATCATATCTTGTGTTTGAGTGTGCTTTGGCGTTTGTTTATACTTGTGTTTATATTTCTTACCGCCATTGTCATTAGCTCATTATTTATATGATCCACTATCTAGTTCATATTATTTACCCTTGCATATCCTTGCACGTATCATATTGTATATCTCTTTGGTAGGATATATCATCTTGTGTTAGTTTTATATCCTTGAACATACATTGCCAATATCTCTTTGTTAGGATATATTACTTTGTGTATATTGCATATTCTTGCTCATAAGTAATTATATATCATCTTGCAAGAATATACTTGTTAATTAATTTTAATTGGCATTTAAATCGGATTAGATTAGCATAAGACCCTAATCACCCTCCCTCTAGGGTCTAACAATTGGTATCAGAGCTTGGTGCTCCTTGATTTAAGGTCTAACCGCCTTGAGTTAAAGATCCAAGTTATCTATTTGTGCTAATCTAGTTATGATTACATTTGTCTTGCTTGCTTATATTCATATATATATCATGAATATAAATGTATTTCGTTTAGGCTATGAATCAAATGTTGCTCCCAAATTCATTAATTTCCCCTATGCTCAATGGGCTTCTAGATTTAAATTATTTGTTGAATATAGAAATATCAACTTATGGGAAGTTATTGATTGTGCTTATATTGTGCCCACTTTAGAGATATCCAAATGGAGCAATCATGATAAGAAAATGTTTTCAATGAACAAGCTTTTGTTAGAATATTTGCTTAATGCCTTTGACTCATCCTTTTCTAACAAATTTGTTTATTTTGATAATGCTTACAATTTATGGAAATTCATAGAAGCACATCAAGGCAACTTGGAGGAAATCCGACGTAGTTTGGAGGATTGTTCTTCAAGTGAGTATGGAGCATCATCATGCACACGGCCACTAGGCGATAGCCCTAGTATGGTAAGCGATTCGGAATCCGATAGTGATATATCCATCAATGAACTCACTTGTGCATATGAGAAATTATCGCATGCCTACTCAAAATTGCAAAATAATTTTATTGATCTCAAAAGCAAGCATGTTAGTTTAAAATCCGATCATGAGAAGCTAGCTTCTAATTTTGATATCATTTCTCAAGAAAATGTTGCTCTTAAAGAAATTAATGATATGTTAAAATTGGAAAATGAAAAATTGACTTCATCTATCTCTAGCTTAACTCATGCTAACAATGATGCCATGATAGAAGTAGAAACTATTAGAAATAAGTTTAATTCATTTAAATATGATCATGTTTCATCTACTTCTATTTCCAATGCTTGTATTCCTAAAAATGAGTTGGATCATGTTAAAGAACGCATATCATCTTTAGATTCAACCCTTAAAACATGCATTGTAGATAATAAGAAACTTATGGACTTGGGTGCAAAGTCTCGTACTATAATTTCTAAACCCGTACACTTTGCACACTTGTATAGCAAAGCTTATAAATGTTCTATTTGCGGTCGTAAAGGCCATTTAGCTAAGTTTTGCTATGATGCACATAAATCCTCTAAGACTAATGTTTCTTGTGCATCTCATAAGGCTTCTTCATCACATGCACATGCACACTCTCATAAAGTTCATCATATGCGTGCTCATGTGTATTCATGTGATCTTTGTGGTCGTTTTGGTCATTTGGCCAAATATTGTTTTGATTTGAAAAATAAGTCTCATTTGCCAAATGTTTCTAGTAGACCACATATTTATAAATGTAATGTTTGTGGTAGATATGGCCACTTAGAAAAGTTTTGTTTTGATAATGTTTCTCATTTGCAACATAATTTAAAAGGAAAATCTTTATTTGCAAATGTTTCCCGTGCACGAGCTAAAGGTCCACAAAAACAAATGGATCTCTTTCATTGCACAAATTGCAATCGGAAGGGTCAATTAAGCGATTATTGCTTTGACCGTGTTAGTGCACCACATATGTCCAAGAGGGTTCATAACCCTAGGACTTTGAGCTTCATTGATAGGGGTCATGTCCCTAAATCTTTTGGTACCAAGAGTTCTTGGGTACCAAAACAAATTTGATATTTAAACCAAGAATTTTAATGTTTTTATTTTTCTTTTTCTTGGTTTTGAAAATTATGATTTGAATTTTTATATATGAAAACAATTTTTAATTGATCAAATATTTTGTTTTCATGACTATTGGTTTTGTTTTGATGAGAGGTTTGTATTTATATAACCCTCCGGGTTTATTGGGTGTTTATTCCCAAATCATGTTTACCGGATGCTTAAATGTTCATATGAGTTGTTACTAGCTCAATAGCTAGATATAGTTGCCTCTCTTGAAATTCCTTTGTCAAAGATTTTGTTTTGACTTGTTGCTTTGAATTCATTATATTTCACTTATATGATGATATTTATATGTTTGTGCTCATGGATCATCTATTCGTGCCTTATAATGTATTCTATGAGTTGTTTGATCAAGTTATGGAAAGAAAATTTTCTTTTTGATCAAACATTGTTTTTAGACTCAAATCTTGATTTATGATTTCATTTGAGTGATTTGTTTTCACTTGAAAACTTTTTTCATGGTTCTCACGTGTTCCTTTTCTTTTGATCTCATAAATCTATTTTTATATATGATTTTTATGTTTATGCTTTGAGACACATTATTTCAATGGTACATGCATATGTGCTCTCATTATCTTGTAGTATGTGAGTGATATTTAGCATATTCATCTATGCTTGCTCACATGTTTTGCCATGATCTTTTATTGTATATATTCTATATGGCTTTTTGATAGGGGGAGCAATCCCTATATCTTTCTATGTTTTATATTCACCCATGCTTATTGATAGGGGGAGCTTTCGCTCTCTTATTTCTTGTTTTTTTTTGGTAAATGAAAATTTTTATTCATTTTCCAAATTTTGAAATGAGAGTACATCAAAAAACCAGATAGAATTCTGGCAAACAATGAGAAAAAACCCAAAACTCACTTACAGCCTCTCAACTTTTTCTCTCAAATGATCCGGGATATCTTCATGCAGCACTTTCATAAGGACTGAAAGCTTCACCTCTCTCACAAGTTGGTCTGGACTTCGGCATTTTTGTTGAAAAATTCTTGAGTTTCTCTCCTTCCATATCCAGTATATAGTTGACGATAGTACCATTCTCTTCATCTTCTTCATGAACCCTAGACCCCTCATGTTGTTGCAAAACCAGTTCATCACATGATCCCAATCACATGATCTCCATGTAAAGCCAAGCCATTCCATCATTTCATTCCAAACAAATCCTGAGAACTGACACTCAAAGAAGAGATGTTTCTTAGATTCTGGCCGATTGACAGAGCCTATGCACAGCACACACCAATTCTGGCTAGCATCTAGTATCTTCATACGACACAGTCTATCCTTTGTCAATAGTCTCGAGAGAACAGCAAGCCACATTATTAAAGAGTGTTTGGGGGTAGTGCAAGCCTCCCCAAACTGTATTCGACCAGGTCACAGTAGCTGAAGGATGGGATAAAATACTGTATATAGATGAAATTTGAATATTGCCATTTTTAAGACAGGTAGCAAGAACTCTATATACATTCTCCCTATTACCAAATCTATTGATCACCAAATCTCTCACCTTTAGGAGTTGCCTCCACATCCAAGAGTCATTTTTCCTTGATTGAATTTGCCAAATCTCCTGATTTTGTAAATAGTTCTCATGTACCCATTTGATCCATAAAAGATCTTTTTTAGCATGTATCATCCATAGCAATTTAATACCTGCAGAGTAATTCCAGAACTTGGCAGTGTAGAGACTCAGACCTCCAAGCTTCTTATTTCTACAGACCTCAGCCCAGGAGACTAGATGAATTTTGTTCCCCCATAGAAAAGCAGAGCACATTTTATCTATCCTATCCAGCACCTTGATCGGAAGGATATAATTGCTTGTCCAATATATTTGTATTCCCAGAATAACAGACTTTATAAGTTGAATTCTTCCCGCATATGACAAGTTTTTCCTGTTCTGCCAAGTTTGGAATTGGTCTGAGATTTTGGATATCAGAGGTGAGCAATCAAGGAAGGAGAGCCTCTTTGAGATCAGAGGCATGCCTAGATATCTCATTGGCAAGGAACCCTCTGAGAAGTTTAAGAATGAGCAGATTTGCGCCTTCAATTCATCATTAATACCACTCATGAGGAAAAATATTGTGAGTATATTCTTTCTTGTTTATATGCATGATATATTATACTTTGTATATTCATTTCCCTTCATGCATATATCCTTCTTTGTAAATTGTTTGTCATCCTCAAAAAGGGGGAGATTGTTGGCCTTCTTATTTTGATGATGTTTAGCAAACAATTTACTTCTAATGTTGTTTATCTAGTGTTTGTGTTTTTTGTATTTATTCTAGGCAAACAACATTGTTGGAGGATGGATGGAATAGAGCTTCAACGATCATATCCAATAGAGGTTGGCGGAGATGTGGAGTGAAACAATACAATTCAAGTTCAAGATCCAAGTTTAGCTTCATCCGCAACGTGTACCAAGTTGAGCTCAATGAAGATCAAGATCAAGCTTGGGTAATTTAGTTTAGGATTTATATTATGTGTGTTAGTACTTTAAGCTCAATATTACACACACACATTATATTGGTTTTCATGTATATATATATAGTTTCATATATACATATATGTTTTGGTTTCCATGTATATATATAGGTATATATATACATACATAGTTTTGAGTTTTCATGTTCATAAATATGAGATTACACATTTTATATTTATTATTGTGTTTTGGTTTAGCTATATAGATATGAAACAAATTTACATTCATATATATATTCATATGTTTCATACTCTATTGTGTTTTTGATAACATTGCATAAAATATGCAATTTTGTGAAAATGTTGTCTTATTAGTTTATAGACTTCAATATTAGTTTATACATGTTTTACTAAGTCTATAACAACATTTCACAAAGTTTCAAAAGTTGGTTTATGTCAAAATATCAAAATTCAAGTATCTCATATTTTCATGTTTTGGACTATTTTGTAAAATGATGATATTTTTCATTTGGGAGGTCCTTTCTGATAACCAATCACTGTAGCATGTTTATATGCATGTCTACAATCATTCCCCAAAGTTTTACATTTTTTAGAATTTATTTGATATTTTTAAACATCATTTTAAAATCAGCAAATTAGATTTTCTGTCATATCTGTTTTCGGTCGACCGCACCGGTCGACTGATCATTTGATCTTTCATCACTGGGCGACAGAGAGTCTGTCGGTCGACCGGGCTGGTCGACCGATGAAACTTCCGGTCAACCGATGAATTTTCCGGTCGACCGGCGAGAGCTTTTTCAGCTTCCAACGGCTAGTTTTCTTACCGTTGCTTGGGGCTATTTTTTGTCTTTTGCTTGGACTTTTAGCTGAGTTTTTGAGTGGGTATAAATACCCCATTGCTGATCTTTTGATGTGACCAATAAGAGAATGGTTTAAAAGATTTTAACAAGGGTTTAAACTTGTTTAGTGTTTGTTTAAGTTTGTTTTAAGAAGCTTTTAAGCATTTGAGTGTTTCGGTTTTGTGATTCAATTCTACAAGAGCTTGAGGAGATCATCTATTGGTGTTTGGGCATTCAACTATT
>BQKN01062814.1:9549-22119 GCA_022839385.1 Asparagus kiusianus | reverse complement strand
TGTGGGGGGGGGAGTGTTCCTAAGGTGACACTTTTTATTTGTATTTTACCTTTTAAGAAATTATCACTTTTTATTTGTGTATTATAAACTTGCTAAAATATAATGGACACTAGCACTATTGCACTTGCAGAGCAACCGAAATTGAAAGATAATTATTCAAGTTATTATACGAAAAAGTCACTTTAAAACTATAAAGTAACATAGATATTCCTAAGATTTTTTATAATACTTGTTTACTTAAAATTCCAAGTTTATCTTACCTTTTTCTAAATTGTCTATGTCATATACTTCAATTTAATTAGTAACATAATTTCCTAGATATAACATTAAGAAGAGTATTTTCATATTTCATCTTTAGATTATTTTATTTTATTATTTTTAAGCTGAGTTTTTAGTTATGTACTTTCAATATTTATATTGAAATTCTAATTGTTATTTTTGCCGTATTTTTTATATGGAAAAATAATTTTATCATTCGTATTTATATATTCTTGTAATATATAATGCAATAGATATTTAAGTGGTAAGCTCTATGATATGTTTTAGAAAGTTCTAGATTAAACAAAGAGAAAAGTAAGAAAAGAAATTTTGTGTGAAATGACCAATTGCCCCATGTCCTTAGTGAAATGAAAGACAATTTTCTAACGTTCTTCAAACTTTTTCTACCTTCATAGGATTTTAATATAGTAGTATAGATGTGGGCTATGACATTATTTTTGTGTCATTCGATATGATATATAATGTTCTATAAGATAGAGAGAGAAAAGGAAAAAAGGGAAGATAGGAAAAAAAATCTAATTATGATTTTACTCTTTGAAGTACAATGGCAAAAAGGAAATTTCCTCTACTCTTCTATATTTTGATTGCCTCCACTAGGTTTATATAGAAGTGTAGATATAGATTCTATAAACAATAATAATCCTAAAAAATGGGCATTGATTCTTTACACTCTTGATTATAGAGAACTTCTATAATTTATTATGTAGATTAGCATCATTGGCTTATTCAGCATGACCCATAATTTAAAAAAGCTTTTTATATGACTTATATAATCCATTTAAAAGAGGAAACGTGATTGTTGAGTTATAGAGGCTTTCTACAAGCAACAATGCAGAGGATTTCTATCCCTAAAATATCATGTTTTTGCAAAGATTATAAGCCATACCAATGTTAGTTGAGGAAATAATTCTTGTTCTTAGAAGAATTATTTAGAAAATTATATTATACGAAAAAAAAGGAAAGCTTAACTAACTTCTTTGGGATGAGAATCTTAAGTAATATATCTTATAGATTATCTACAAAATTTAAAAGGAAACATGTGACCGATCTAATCTTCCTTTTGCTAATGCACGCCTGTGAAGAAGGGGGATTACATATTTTTTTATTGCAATGAGGAACACCTCTCTAGGCACTTGGACTAATCGAAGGATAAAAAATCCTCTTCACGTATTAGCGTGACTCAATAAATCATTGCAGAGAGATCGGGGAAAAAGTGTTTATAATCTCAGAATTCGCTACAAAACTCTTTATTCTATTTTATGTTTTTGCTTGAACAAAAGTCGTTACGATACAAGAGAACTTTTTACAAATTATATAATAAAAGCTTTTGAGAATTGTAGCCATAAAAGATATAAACTGGAAGTAACCTTAACAATTAGGAGATGCTGAACATTCCTATCTGGAAGATTCCATGGAGTTCCGGTTGCATCCAAATTTCAAAATTAATGAGAAATTTATTCACGAATTCAAATTGGAAGCTTTTTCAAAAGCAAATGTTGAAATTACGGCAACACATTATAAATGCGTTCGCAGCTGTATAACTACTTCTAATCAGAAAAGGAAAAAAGGGGGAAAAAAGAAGGAAAGAAAAGGAATTGCTGCCAAACTCATGCATGCTACAACAAGAGAGTTTTATCCGAGATCGAAGGTCAGTTCTAACAACAAGATAGAGCAACATATCAACCACACAAATTAATTTCCTAGACAAATGACCCTCCCATGAACAAGTCGGAGAAGGCTTTGACAATCACAGGGTGATGCTGGGGAGGGTTCAGTGTAAGGTAGCACCGAAGAAGGCGATGGAGATCGCCAGAGCACAACCTCCGGCGAGCCATAATCATCTCAACCATTGACCGTCGAAAATCCCCGTAGGGATCCCTTGACTGCTCCACCACCGCAACTCCTCGCTCCACCCTTACTTCTTTAATGTTTTTCCTGCAACGCCTCAAGGATTCTGCAGAAGAGAAGGTGCTCGATGACGAAGGAGGAGGAGGAGTGCTGAGCTCGAAGAAGTGGGACAATGACTGCCGATTCTCGATTGACTTGTTGCATCTCTTGACATCGTTTTGGCTGAGTCGCTGTTCTTTTTCGATCCTGATCTTCTCTTTCTTGAGCGGGAGAGGGGTGACTTTCTTGGGCGGAAGAGGGGAGAGGTCGGAGGTGTCGGAGGTGAGGGTGGCCTTGCAGCCGCTGCACTCGATGGAGAGCCTCCGCATGGTGAGCCTAACGATATCAGCGCCTTTGCACATCTTAGAAGATGGGTTTGGATCCTTCACGTTCTCAGAGTGGGAAGCTGAGAGGCTACTATTTGTAAATTTTGATTTCTTTACCCTCAGGGGGTTATTGGTTGGGACAAGTTGGGGTTAAATAGGATAATTGTTCCAATGAAACAATTTTATCTATTTGGGATATTTTGAGTTGTGTAAAGTGAGACAATTTAGGATAATGAGACAATTTGAAGTTTTAATTTGACAATTCATGTGGGATAATTGATGATGTGACACCTTATTAAAGTACAGTATTTATCTATCAATTATAATATTATAATTACCATAATATTGCAATATATTTAAGACTATTGATTAATATAACAAACTATAATAGAATATAGTAAATTATTATCTACTAAATTATATTATAATATAATTAATATATTATTATATTAAATTTATAAACACTATATTATAATACAATATTTTATATCATAAAAATACTACAATAAATTTTTATTCTAACTAATAAAATATATACTAAATAATATAAAGTAATAGTATAACAATATAATACTAATATTATAATATATGAAGTATTATTAACCAATATGTAATAATGATATATAATAATATTATATTAGATAATATTATATAATATTTTATTATCTTATGTTATAATAAAATTTTATAATATATAATATAATATAATTAAGATATATTATATATTATAATACAATTAACATAAAATATAATTAAGATACCATTATCCTATTGAACAACACCATAAAATAAAGTCTCAAAAATTATCCCACTTACCCCAAAATTACACCCCCGTGCAGTAGAGAAATTATTATTTTCGATTGTAATTGTTAAATGCGTATATCATAGATGATACAATAATTGTTAAATTTTAAATACGTTATATCAACCATAGAATGGATGGTTGTGATAAAAATATGAGCAAATTGTGCATAGACTTGCAATATAATATCGCAGTTTTGAACTTACTACTTCATTGTTGCCGATTGATCCCCAAGATTAGATTTTTCTACTCTTTGATAAACTTAATAATTTGACAATGGGGCAATATGTGCCAAAATATCACCGAGGTGAGGGGAAAAAGGTTTATCCTACCGTGTTTGTCTACAACAATGAAACTACACGAACAGTAGGTTTAAAACACAAATTACAATAGATAGATTACTTTAATTATAATCTCTAATATAAGCTACTTATAGGTAGCCAGAATTCAATTTTAAGATAACAGTACTCTCTCGATTCACTCGAAATAAATTAAATCGTATATTAAATGTTAGACCACTATTATTGATAAAGTAATCTCTAACGTTTGGTACTCTGATCATCGGTCTATTGCATGAGATATATGAGTACTTAAGTTGATGAGGATTTGTAACCATAACCATCCATTAGTATCTATATAATGTAATAATATTTGATCTGATCTACGGATCAAACTTATTCTTATTTATTTTTCATAAAATATTATAACTATCTATTAAACGATAGAGGATTATGATTATGAAAGTAATCTCGATATGCTTAAATCCGCATAAGAAGACAAGTACATCTATCACCTTGTGATTTGTAAATGTGCTAGTGGGACACAAACTACAAAATTGTGATGATAAATAAGTACTTGATTCATCTGTATCTCTCAATCTCTCTCTCCTGTATCTCTCTCTCTCTCTCAAACTACAAAGGTTTGATGACTTCTCTCTCTCTCTCTCTCAAACTACAAAGGTTTGATGACAAATAAGTTCATGATTCATCTGTATCTCTCTCTCTCTCTCTCTCTGAATCACTATATGATATAAAAGAGAAATTATTTGAATTGTGTTAATCTTGTGTGCTGCCGCCAGTGTATCAGCAAGATTGGAGGCAAGTGGGTTGGAATATCTCCAAGCGTAACACATGGATGCAATGCAGAGATGTAGACACATAAACACTCAGAGAGTGCCAAAAACTAGGCTGTATGTTGTCTTTAAGATGGTACTGAAGAGCAATTTTTCTAGATAAAGAAATCGTTTACAATTTGTACAACGTGTCGACAAAATAGGATTCTTGATTTCTTGTAATGTGTCTAAGGGGTTCTTTAGTAAAAGATAACAAAAGATAAATTTCATAAAACTATCATGAAATTCGAGGGGCTTAATTTACAGAACTATCAATATCATAATTACTTAATAGAGAAAACCATTATAAATTATTTTTACTAAACTATCGTGGCCAGTAATTGGTGGGAGTTGATCGAATAATTATCAAATAGTTTGATTATTATTTGTCTGATTATTTGTTGGGATCCATTTTGAGAAATCAATTAAGAGACATCGAAGAATTTTTAGTATTAAGATGTTAAAGGAATCAACTGTGGGTTGGGGTTGCGGAAGCTAGGTGTGTACTTGGTTTAATATTAGAGGATTGAGAATGGAGCAAGCAGAAGAGGAAATGCTAAGTTAGAAGGGATGAGAGTTTTAATAAATTTTGTATTGAACTGCTTTGATCTTGATTACAAATCTTATATTCATCACCTATGAGGTCTAAGGAGTTCTCTATTTTTCATTATACATAAAAACCTTCTAGAGAATTTTATACTAATCCTAATTCTAAATACTGATAACTAAATTATGCTTAGGATAAATAATTAATTTGGCGGTGGATAAAATTTTCTTTGATTTTTTTTTCTTGGTTTAGCATCTTTCAACTTACAAAACACACACATATATACTATGACAATGACTCTTAGCCTTCCCAATTGAACTTTCCAATGATGTTCACGCATCTAACATATTCATGTATTTGACTCCTCAAATAACTAAATGATCTTTTCAATTTTCAAGGTAAGTAATCAAGTTTTCTTTCAACATTCTCCCTTAAACTTAATCCTTCAATCTTGCTGACCTTGCCTCACAATAAAGTAAACACATCGTACTTCAATGGCTTAGTAAATATGTTAGCCACCTGATCTTGCAATTTCACAAACTCGAACTCAACTTCCTTTTTCTTTACTTGATCGCAGATAAAATCATATCGAGTATCGATATTTTTGCTCCTTTCATGAAATACTAGATTTTTTGAAATTGCAATAGCTGATTTGTTATCAATAAAAATTTTGGTCGGCTCTACTTGTCTGAACTGAAGATCTTTAAGTGAATTTCTCAAATGAAGTGCATGAGTGACTCTTGATAATACAACAACATATTCAGCTTCACAAGTTGAAAGAGGACTAACAACTACTTTTCCAAAGATCAAGTAAAAGCAGTATCGCGCCAATAAAGAAAGCATAACCACTTGTACTCTTTCGATCATCAACATCTCCAGCCCAATCGCTATCGGTGTATGCAACAAGTTCAAATTTGTTAGAACTTGACTAAAACTAGTATTTAGAGTCGCATCTTCTTCACCTTCTCCACTCAATTTTAGGATTTTTGAAGTATCCTCCGGGCTTGTTATGAGGTTGCTACATTTGAGATCTTCTTGAATGCCAATTCATTAACTCCTTGATAAGTAAAGTAGAGGCCCTCTTGTCTTTGTTACGAGACTCTTTAAGCGAGTCTCTCTATGTTGCTGATAGCACACCTTCATCTTGAGGCTTTTCAAAGTCTTTCACCATAATATTCCAACAATTTATTGATTCTGATAGAGCATTCATTTGAATGCACCAATTTTTATAATTTTATTTGTTGAGTTTAGAAGCAACAAATAAGATCATTCCATTAGAACTTACCTTAGCTCTGATACCAATATGATAATAATATTTTGCCTAGAATAAATAATTTGGGGGAGGATAAAATTTTTCTTTAATTTTTCTTAACAGCTTGGCATCTTTCAACTCACAAAACACACATATATACTATTATAATGACTCCTAGACTTCTTAATAAAGACTTTTGAACTTCTCAATAGTATTTGTGCATCTAACATATTCATACATTTGATTCCTCAAATAATTAAAAGATTTTTTTTTCAGTTCTCAAGATAATTAATTCAGTTTACTTTCAACAGATACATCCATTTATTGTCATATCTATAATTCATACATAATTATATAAGTTTCAATATTTACAAAAAATTTAGAAATGTCTCCAGAATTACAAACCAGCTTCTAACGCTCCTCCTTAATTCATAATTACCAAATCATTTCTGAATAGTATAAACTTTTTGAAGTGTAATGCCTTTATGAATATGTCTACTAGCTCTTCATTTGTTGAGATGATCTCTAGGTTGATCTCCTTTTCTACAAAGAGATTTCTAATAAAATGAGGATGAGTCTCAATATTTTTAGTTTTTGCATGGAAGACTGTGTCACGCCCCGCTTCCCAAAATACCAGGGAATCAGGACGCGAGCAAGCCCGCGACGTATTAGACTGAGGAGAGATAAGTGCTAGACCCCGTCTTCTCAATCTAATACGCTAAGCTTCAAGAAATACAAACGAAGGCACAGGTCCCCGATCACAGTAATGAGAATATAATAAACAACTCAGAACCAAAAGATACATATCACAACTGAAATGATCATCCAGACATAATATTCGGGCTAAACATGCCCTTATACAAACTATCTGAATGAAATACCGGAGAATATAAAATACAATGATCAGGCGGAAAAGGAAATGCTACGAAAATAAACTGAAAGGAATAACTGAGCTTCAACTCTTCTTCTGCTTCGTCTACAAGGCACTCCTGCTGAGAATCTTCTGGCTCCTGTTGAACCTGTTCTTCCTCTAAGTCTGACGTACACCAGAGAAAACAGGTGTACGTCAGGTGCATGGCGCACGGCAAGATCCCAAAAGGAAAAATAGAACGGTCGTGCGACCAATGCAATAATGGTAATAACAATGGAAACATACAACTGAAATACTAATAATCTAAATATAATTTACTACTAGAATAGAATAATCATAATAAATCCAAGGGAATCAACCAAGTAATAAGTCGATCATGCAGCTAGTGATCAGAATAATCATCCAAGTACAGAGTTATACACTAGATGGAATTAATACTTAAAAATCTATAACAAGAGACGTAGTACGTCGAGCGAAATAATCCAAACAAGGAAACCCTCATGTATATACCATATGTCTCAAATTATAGATAATTAAATATTAATCCCGATCTATGTATGAAAAGAAACACAACTGCCCTACATCTCACAAGAATCCATAAATCCTAACCAAAGTGACGACACCGATTCACCTTGATCAAACAAACCAACTCTAGTGGCGACACCGATTCACTGGTAACAAGTCATGTAACTAGCCATCCTATAACAGGTCACTGGTTCACATCTCACACAGAGTCAACGCTCATATCATCGGATAACTGACTGTTCACAAATCCTCTACGTGCATCCAATCCCGCTACACATGCGGCCTAGAGGACTGCACGCAATCCGTTTCTGCCTAGTCCGAACTTCAAACAAAACTCGGATGACGAAATAAATTTCCCACTGACCAAAGTGATGTACACACTTCACTTTAGCCCTACAAACCAACCCCGGTGGCGACACCAACCACGGGTGTGAGCCTGGAAGATACATCAACAGTCTTATCCGACCACATGAACATTAACTTCCCCATCCCAACTCTCTTGTTTTTCTAAGCTAACATATACACAGCTTTCTAAGTCTTAAACAGGACACACCAGGCCACACTAGTCATGAATTTCTAACGGTTCTCAAACATAACAAAGAGTAATCAATGCAACTAATCATATACAACAAGATCATAGCATATCACATAATTAAAATTAAGAAACATAAATTATTAAAAATTCATAATAATCCCTTTTCTAAAATAAATCCTTAAAATTATTTATAAATGTTCTAAAATAATTCCTTTTATAAAATAAATCCTTAAAAAATATTTATAAATGTTCTAAATAATTTCTTTTATAAAACTTTCTTAAATTACTAAAATTATTCTAAATTGATACTTATTCTAAAATAAATTCTTTTGAATTATAATTATTCTAAAATAATTCTTTTGTCAAACAAATTCTATTGTTTTATTATAATTACTCTAAAATGATTTTTCATCAAAATAATTTATTATAATTATTTTAAAATGATTATTTTGTCAAATAAATCCTTAAAAATTATAATAATTTTATTTTATTTTATCTTTATAGTATCTATTATCAAAATATTATTTTTAGTACTTTTCAATATCATTCGTCAAATAAATCCGTGCAAGTCATCACAGTATATGCATTACAATGTGAATGGTCATACGTTATTGTCCACAGTCCATTTTGTCACGACAGTTTTATGCGTTATAGTTCTCAGTTCAATATGTTCACGACAGTTCCATATTTGTAACGAATAATTATTCGGGTAACGAGTTCGTATGCATAATAAATTTGTGATCAATCTAAAATTATACTGAGCAAGAATAGGGATCTTACAAGCAACTAATTAATTCACAGCGGGTCTAAGAATTGAATGATAAGTCGAGAGAGTATCGGGATCTTGCCTCGGGTTCGTTGAACGTATCGACGTTGACGGCGTTGGTCGGATTTGACGCGGTGGAGAGCGACGTCGGAGGGAACTCTGGCGAGGGGTTGTCCAGCGACGGCAACGGATTCGGGGAGGGCTGTCCGCAGCTAGGCACGGAACTGTCAGCGTTGACAGTGGCTGAGCGGGGTCTCGGGGCTGTCGGCGTGGCTGAGCGCGGAGGTTGGCGGCGGACTTGGGGTTGACGGCGACGAGCGGGGGTGGTCGGAGTTGGGCGAGCTCAGAGGAGGTCGAGGGGACTGCAGCAACGACGGGGGCTGAGGGGATGGTGGTGCTGGAGGAGGGGGCCGACGACGGGAGCTGGGGGTCGACGGCGGCGAGCTCAGCTGGCGGTATTACGGTAGGGAGCGGTCGCTGGCGGTGGCTGGGGTGTCGGAGAGATCTGGGGAGGTCGGATAGAGGAGCGGAGGAGAACAGGGGACGTCGGGGTGAGGTGGAGTGCGAGGGGGCGGTGGATCAGAGAGAGAGCAGTGGCGGAGCTCAGGCGAGGCGAACGGCAGATCTGAGCTCGAGTTCGAGCTCGAGGCTAGGCGGGTCGGCTGGCATCGGCAAGGGGCTTGGTCGGAAGAGGAGCTCGCGGCAGCGCGGGCGGCAGGGCTCAGCGGCAAAGGCTGTGATTTCATGAGCGGGGAGAAGAACGAGATCTTGGAGATGAAGATGAGAGAGAAATTAGAGGGGAGAGAGAGATGAGCACGAGAGAGAGGGTGAGCTGGGTTTAAGTAGGAGAAATTTTGAATAAAAATTAAAAAAAATAAAATAAAATATTGAGAGATGATGCACGTGCAGCAGTCATTTTGGAAAAAATGAGGAGGGAAATAACGTGGTTGTTGGGGTTTGACGGGAAGCAGAATAATTTAGGATTATTTTTAGATAGTTTCAGGTATTTAAACGAAAATAATTAAAATAATTATTACGGGTACTTAAAAATTTAACTAATTACATAATAATTATCTACAAATAAAAATGTATATGTTGTGCTATTACAATAATTGATACGAAACTGTCGAAATATACTCATATTGTACAATTAAACGGAAATAATTAATAATAATAAAAATATATTTACTTACATTTAAAATTATATAATTATGGGATAATTATCTACACGATAAAACGTACCAGTTGTACTAATACGACCAATAATACACAATAGTAGAAATAGTACAAGGAATTATACAAATAATACGTAATTAATAATACAGCGTATTATACAAAAATATACGTAATAATAATAATAATACCATGTATTATTCAAAATAATACGTAATAGTATCGGTAACACAACGGATAAATCCCAAAAATTTTCATTGCACTAAATTAATTTATAAATATAAAAACCATTTAAATAAATATAAAACTTAGACTTTTAATCATAGAAAATTTCTAGAAACTCGAGAAAAATACAAATACTCTTTTAAAAATCATAATTAAATATTTTAAAATACCAAAAATTTATTTTAACTAGTATCAAAATTTTACGGTCATTACAGACTGGATTCGTTGTCATGACTGTTGCAGACTTATTGTCACTCAATGACTCTTAGTGGGCTTCATTATTTTTCTGATACCAACAATTTTTTAGGAGTGATTATCATTTCTATAGTTAGCACATTTAAATCTCCAATTATATGTGTTATGTCTAGATTTTTTACTGATTTTACAGTAGGAGGTTGACTTAACTTTTGAGAAATATTTGTCTCTTTCATTCATTCTTCATGTTCACCTGAACTTTCGTTAATTGTGGTTGTCACTTCTATCTTGTGATTTGTGAGAAAATCTTCTTTCTTTGCTTTCTTTTCCATCTCCTTTCCTTGAAAAAGTCAATTTTGACTATAATGCTTGCTCCACCTTTTGGCTCGAAGATCTGGTCCTTCTAAACTCATGTGACTCCAAAGAAGGTATTATCTCATGAAAACTTAATTTTGATAAATCTTTAGATTCTTCTATCGTAGTAGTAATATGATTCCATGTAGGAGGAGGACTTTTTATTATCTTGTCAGCATTGGTCTTATACACTATTTTGTCCCAATAACTTCTAATTTGAATAACTATAGATGTAACTCTATTAGGAAATTTTTTCATGGATTCATTATCTTTCATCTTTATATTTGCAAAATCTCTTCATAAAGAGATTGTAGTTTAATAGAGGTTTCCTTTTTGAATCCCTTAATTCTTGTTTGAGTATGTCCCATCAATCCATTCATTTTGATGTGGACATTACCTATGAAAAGTTTCTTTTACTTATCCCTTGTTGAATAAAGAGGAGTACCTTCACATCCTTTTTCTTATTCTCCTTATACTCCTTTCACTTTGTCGGTATCCATGATGCTAACATCGTCGTCCTCGTAGTCTTCTTTGACAAGCTCTCAGAGATCTTGAGAGATAAAGAGAATTTTTATTTGGAGGATCCAAAAGTCACAGTTTGCTCCATCAAAAGTAGGAACTAGGTTCTGGAATAGTAGAAAAGGGATGCGGTAGATGATGTTAATACCACTATTTAGAATGGTAGTAAAATGCTAAAGTCTTTCAAGATTGGTTGAGGTGGAATTACCGAGCTTTTGATATCAAACTTGTGAGGGTTGTAGAAGTTAGGTGCGTAATTGGTTGAGTATTAGAGTACTGAGAATAAAGGAAGTAGAATATGGAATACTTTATTAGGAGGGCAGAGGCTAGTTTGAAGAAATTTGTATTTAATTTATTGAATCTAGATTACAGAGCTTACACTCATCACCTATTTTATACACACCACTAAGGAGTTTTCTAGAATATTGATGTTTTTCATGTTACAAAAAACTTTATAGAAAAGTCTATACTAAACCGAATTCTAGATGCATTAAATTTTTTGTCATATCTCTAATTCCTACATGATCCTAAAAGTTTCTATATTTACAAGAATTTTAGAAATGTTTCTAGAATTACAAATCAACTTCTAACACTATTATGGTGTTCCCATTTCATTAAAGTGCAACTCAGTGCCAAGCAACAAACAAGTGTACTATTGCGTTCCATTCCCCAATTAACTTTGCGGCCAAAGACCAAAAGGGACAACAATTCAGCCAACTTGTTGATCCGACATCCCTCCATGTCGACTCGAAAGGTGGTACTTGTCGCCTCCTTTGTCAAAGACGCCTCGCCACGAGTCCATCCGACCACTTGACGGACGCCTTGCGACGTCGACTCAAAAGGCGTTACTTCTTGACAAAGGTAGAGGACAACATCTGCCTCGAGCCTATCCCTCTTTGACAATGTGTCAACATCATATTTAATGCTTGGCGGGTGCCATCAACACTCTAGCCCGGATAGCATTCATGACTCATCGCACCATGTAGCCCCTGATCATGCTACCAGTATCCTCCTATTTAATTCAGAAATGACTTTCCCTCCACTCGCTGGCCGACACCTGTAAAGCAAGTACCGATGTGGCTACCAGCCCATACTTTTTGTAAAACCCCAAAATCTTTTCATAATGAAATGTGTGAATTATTAGTAGTAAATATTTCTCCTATGATAAATAATCATATATATATATATATATATATATATATA
>BQKN01062813.1:67195-109077 GCA_022839385.1 Asparagus kiusianus | reverse complement strand
TGTCGTGGTATGAACGACTTTAGTGGATCCGCCATCTCGTTGGAGAGGATAGGCGAATTGAATTCCGCCAGAGGCTTTCGCCATAACGGGTAGAGTAGGGACAGTTTAGCCTCGTATACCAGTTGGAGGGTTTGAGAACCAGTTTGTACTCATGTACTTGTGGGAGTTAGAGGAGAAGAACTAAGGGTAGTACTTTTTCAAGTATTTACCATTGATAGGCATCATGATCTTGTCGCCATTGGGCTTGACGAGGCGGTAGGCCCCATTCGAATAGACTGTTTCTATTACGAACGGACCCTCCCATTTGGATTGAAATTTGCCTTTCTTCTTGGAGGTGAGAATCATTGGTCGGCGAACGGCCAACACCAGCTCTCCTTCCTTGAAGGCTCGGCGCCTGACTTTCTTGTCGAAAGCCTTCGCCATCCGGGCTTGGTAGAACTCAATATGCTGTTGAGCTTCTAGCCGCTTGTCATCCAACGCCTCGAGCTCGGCGAGTCGTTGTCGGTGATTGTCTTCCACCGTCATCCCTGCTGCCAAAGCGACGCGGAGGGACGGGATCTGAATCTCTAATGGCAATACGGCCTCACAGCCGTATACCAAGGAGTAGGGCGTATGGCCAGTCGGCGTGCGAACCATGGTGCGATACACCCACAAACTTTCGCCAAGTTTCTCGTTCCAGTCGCGTTTGCTGGTTGAGGTCAACTTGGTCAAAATTTTGATGATCGTTTTGTTGAAGGCCTCCGCCAAACCATTTGCTGATGGGTTATAGGCCGTGGAAGAGAGGTTCTGTATCCGGAACTTGTCGCAGAACCTGGTGAATGCGTGACTGACGAACTGCGTACCATTGTCATGAATGATACGTCATGGTACGCCGTACCGGTAAATGACGTGGTGTTTGATGAACTTAATCACATCGTTAGTCTTGACTTCTCTCAAGGGGACGGCTTCGGCCCACTTAGAGAAGTAGTCAGTGATCGCAAGAATGAAGCGATGACCTCTCGCCGATGGCGGGGATATTGGTCCAACTATGTCCATCCCCCATGCCTCGAAAGGCCACGAAGTCTTTGTTAGGTGTAGGTCTTCAGGTGGCTGGTGCATGTAGTTGGCGTGAATCTGGCATTCGTGGCAGCGCTTTGCGTAGGCGACGGCGTCTTGAACCATCCCAGGCCAGAAGTAACCAGTCCTTCGTAGGCGATCCCAAAGTTTGGGTCCGGGCTGGTGAGCTCCGCCGATGCTGTCGTGGGCCTCGCGTAGAGCCTCCTGTGCTTCCACTCTCGAGAGACATCGAAGCAACAAGCCGTCGTATGACATTCGATACAACGTCTTGGTGATCGAGTCGTAGTAGAATCTCGTAGCACGTCTCCGGACGGACTCTCGCTCCTTTGCATCCTCGGGCAATACTCCGTATAGGACGTAATCGATGATCGGGAGGCGCCAGTCTTCAGCACTGGGCTGATCTGAGACTTGATGGGTGGCGTTTGCTTCTGGAGCATCTTTCAGTCGAAAGAGCTTCCTGCTCGTCACTGTGACCGATTGGATTGTTCCGAATGGTTAAGCCAAGTTGGCCGCCAGGGAAGCCAAGGCATCCGCATGTGTGTTCTTGGAACGCAACACATGCTCGATGCGGAAGCTCTCAAATGATTCCACTAGTCGGACAGCCGCCTTGTGGAGTGGGATCAAGTCTTCGTTTCTAACCTCATATTCGCCGGTCATCTGCTTGACGATGAGCTGGGAATCGCCGTAAGCTTGGAGATGCTTTATTCCTAGCTCTTCGGCCAACTCCAGTCCGACGAGTAATGCGTTGTACTCGGCCACATTGTTGGTACATGGCTCTGTCAAAGAGAAGGCCCGGGGGAGCACGTGGTTGCGTGGAGAAGTGATGACTACCCCCACTCCAGCAACAATAGAGCCATCCGGGGCTGCACGAGACGCGCCGTCGAAGAACATCTGCCACACATCCGGTAACGACGTTACGTTGACTTCTAGTGGCTCGTCTGGCAAGTCTTCAAACAAGTCGGTTTTTGATGCCAGTGGGTGACTGGCCATGAGATCGCATATGGCTTGACCCTTGACCGACTTCTGTGGCTTGAAGTGAATGTCGTACTGAGAGAGCAGAAGTGCCCATCTAGCTAAACACCAATTTAGCGCCGCGGGTTGCGTCATGAAGACTCGAATGGGGTTCATCCGTGAGATGACGTGGATTGCTTGGCCAACCAAGTAGTGTCGCATCTTTTGGATGGCGAACACCAAGGCCAGACATTCTTTTTCGACCATTGGGTATCGTTGTTCGGCGCCTTGCAGGGTCCTACTGAGGTAGTAGATGCCTTGCTCGTGGCCGGCGTCATCGTTTTGTACCAAGAGAGCACCCAGAGAGTGCTCCATGGCCCTAATGTAGATGAGAAATGGTTTCCCTGAAATCGGCGCAGCGAGGACTGGCGGCTTTGAAAGGTAAGCCTTGATGTCCTCAAAGGCCTGCTGGCAAGGCTCGTCCCACACGAAGGAGGTACCTTTCTTCATGAGCTTGGAGAATGGCTGACATTTGCCCGAAAGGTTTGAAATGAACCTTCGGATGTAGGCCAATCTTCCCTGGAGGCCCCTCAATTCTTTGAGGTTCCGGGGTGGTTGGAGCTCTTGGATAGCTCGCACCTTGTCTGGATCGATTCGGATCCCCTTTGTCGTGACGACGAAGCCGAGGAATTTACCACTAGCCATCCCTAGGAATGACTTAGTGGGATTCATCTTGAGTTGATGAGTCCTCATGAGTTCGAACATCGTCTTCAGGTCTTGGAGGTCGTCGCTCTTGTGACGACTCTTTACGACCAGATCGTCCACATAGCACTCTACCGTTTTTCGTAGATGGTCTCGAAAGAACAAGCTCATGGCGCGTTGGTAGGTTGCGCCGGCATTCTTGAGTCCGAAGGGCATAACGGTGTAGCAGTACACCCCCATGGGAGTTCTGAACGCGGTGTGTTTTTCGTCCTTGGGGTGCATTTTGATTTGATTGTACCCCGAGAAACCGTCCATGAAGGACATCCTCTCGAATCCGCACGTGTTGTCAATGATGACATCCGTGATGGGCAGGGGAAATTCGTCTTTAGGGCACGCAGCGTTGAGGTCCCTAAAGTCAATACAGATGCGGATTTTGCCGTTCTTCTTCAGCACCGGGACAATGTTCGCCACCCAGTCGGGGTGTTGTTCCTCTCTGATGAAGCCGGATTCGATGAGCTTCTTTACTTCGGCTTCGATCGCCTCCATGATCTGGGGGCGAAACCGCCTTTGCTGCTGCTTAACTGGCTTGGCGTCTGGGTTGATGTTGAGGCGATGTGTGGCGATCCGCGGATCCAAGCCAGGCATGTCCTCATAATTCCATGCGAAGACGTCGATGTATTCCCGTATGAGGGCAATGAGATCCTCCTTTTCTTGGGGAGGCAGGCTGCCACTGATGAATATGGGCTTGGGACTCTCGTCAGTTCCCATATTCACTTGGAGGATTTCGTCCTCGGTGGGCGGTTCTCGTTGCTCGAAGCGACTACTCCATTGGGCGTTAACATGACGATCCCACGTCTCGTCATAGAGTGGAAGTTGCTCGTCTGTCGCCATCTCGGCGGGATTCATTGTAGTCATGTTGATCGTGAGGCCATCAAACAGGTCCCTCACGCTGACATCTGAGTCCCATGCTGAGGTTACTGACGACTGATCCCCCGAACATGCGTAGTCGAAATCTTCGTTGACCTGGAAATATAAATCTGACGAGGAGGAGGAGTAGCCTAAGCCTCTCCTGGTCCGGTTGAAATAATTCGAGGGTTTCCCCTTAGGTACGTAGGCGGGTCGGATGACCGTCTTGCGTCCTCGGCCGTAGTTGAGGCCTTCTAAGCGAGTGAGGTCGTACCCCATGTCGCTCATCATGCGTCTCGCAATTCGACTGTATTGCGAAAACTGGGGTGCCGGGTCTTCGTCTTCGGACTCGTCCCAGAGCGTACGCAAGGGACGATCGACTCGACCGAAAATAATATCTTTTCGATATCTATTTCGGGCTGGCACAACAAATACGGCTTGCGACGAGTCAATTGGCGGCCCCCTCACGGCGTATGACGAGCAGACTGGCATGTGCAGGGAAGGATCTCGGTAGAGTCCCGACCATAGATCGTTGGGTTCATCGTCCTCAGACGTAGAACAAGACGACACATAAGCAAAGTTGGATTTTTTATTGACGACAATCTTTCCCGCCTGAACAGCGTTGGTTACATGATGACTCTCATAACCAATTACAATTGACTCGAAATCGTTTAAGATTAGATTGTCGCCTTACTCAGGCTCGCTGTCCGCCTCGTTGCCGCTTTCCGGCTCCTCAACCGGCGGTTCGACGGAGTCTCGATACAGCAGAGAGTCTGTGAAGTAGTTTTCGACGCCTTTGAAGGGTTGCCTGTCGGCCACTACAGTCTTGACGCGTTCATAATCGTCAACATACTTCAGACATTGGTGCAGAGTGGATGGGACTATCCGGTTGCCATGAATCCACGGGCGCCCTAGGAGCACGTTGTAGGAAGGCTCGGCATCGATGACATAGCAGGTCACCTCCGTCTTCATGTCGCCTATGCGACATTTCAGGCGGATTTTGCCCAGTGGCCGCGTCCCTGTGGCGTTGAAGCCAAAAATGGTCGTGGTGGTTGAGGACAGACGCTTCGGCGGTATCCCCAAGTGCTTGATCAATTTCAGAGGCACGATGCTCAACGCGGAGCCCGAGTCGACTTGGATCCAATCTACTCTCGCCGATCCGACATATCCCGTGAAGTACAGTGGTTGATCGTGAGTCGTACTCTTAATGAGCATATCCTCAGGAGTGAAGGTAATGCAAGGGACTCGTCTATCCAAGACCTGGCAACAATTCGCACATTCCTGTTCCGCCTCCATCTCTTTCGAGAAATGGGTCGAGAATGCCTCTGAATCTGCCAACGCCTCCTGTAGGGCCTCCCGAGTAGACCTGGATAGTCTAAGGAGGTCGTACATGGTGATTCGCGCCGGGATGCTTTTCAGCTGTGCGAGCACGTTGAACCGGAAAGGTTGGCGACTTGAGCGGGGTGCGTCTGGATTAGGAGGGGTCGTTGCGGCTGGCCTCGCGGAAGGCCTTGCCGTGTTCTCTATCCTCGCGGGGTATTCTTTGGCGAACTCCTTTCCCGCCCTCGTGGCGAAGACGTTGGCGTCCTCCTCGGAATCGGTCAGGGTGGCTACTGCCACATCATCTGTGTCTAGGGTGACATAGATGACGTTGCAGTGTTTTCTCTTGGCCTCCTTTGGAGGCTTTGCGGTCCACTGTTCATCGTCGAGGAGGTCTGGGTGAACCCACATTATCTGCCCTGATGGTAGGGTCTGCGGGACTAAGCCCTTCTCTCGTTGGTTGTGAGGATCGTCGTTGGTGATCTTCAGAATTGCTTTGGGGATAGGAATTACCCCCGCCGGAGCTTGGACTTCGGGGAGATTTGTCCCGAAGCTCAAGGTGATCATGTTTGTGGTCACCTGCTTCTGGACCTTCTCCTTCTTCAAGACTCCCGCGTCGTAGAGGGCCTGGAGTTTGTCCTTGAGGACGTAGCATTTGGTCGTGTGGTGACCAAGGAACCGGTGATAAGCGCAGTATGTTGGGTCGCCGGTTTTGTCCGCCTCCTCAGGCTTCGTGGCCTCAGGCAGCCTGATTCGACCACTCTTGAGTAGAGTATCGAGCGTCGCTACCACCTGGTCCTCTTTGAAGTCATACTGCCGCGGGGGGCGTTGCTCAAATTGCCTAGGCTTCGGCCTCGGGGCAGTCTTTGGCGCTGGGGCAGAGTCGACTGCCATGATCTCTTTTCCCCTTGTTTGAGGGGGATTCTTTGGTGCGGCTGGTTTTGCAGCTCCTTTCTTGGGCTGAGGTTCTTCGGCCTCGAGCCTCTTGATCATGTTTTCTACTTGCTCGCCTTGACGAACAAGTTCTTTCCACGTCCGGGTTTCTACCGCGCCTATCTTAGACAAGATGTGGATCGATAGGTTGTTGCAACACATCTTGATTAGCGTCGACTCGGAGACTTGGTCCCGACAGTGGACGGACCGATTCCGGAATCTTTTCACGAAGTCATTGACCGACTCTGACTTTCGTTGCTTTTCAGCAAGGAGAGTAGCCATTGACACTTCGGTGTCGTCGTCGAAGAAGCGGGCTAAAAAGAGCTTTTCGACGTCGGCCCACGCTTTGATGGAGTCGGGCTCCAGCTTGCGGAACCATTCAAAGGCCACCCCTTTGAGGGTGCCTATGAATAATCGCGTGAGAATGGCGTCGTTCCCCGTAAGGAATCCGGTTTGCGCCATGAAGTAATAGATGTGCTGCGAGGGCGAGCCCTTG
The DNA here is from genome assembly GCA_022839385.1 of Asparagus kiusianus. Taxonomy (NCBI): domain Eukaryota; kingdom Viridiplantae; phylum Streptophyta; class Magnoliopsida; order Asparagales; family Asparagaceae; genus Asparagus; species Asparagus kiusianus. The sequence continues at coordinate 102,713 of BQKN01062813.1, read as the reverse complement.
CCGTCAAATTGCACCAAGCTGATCGGCTTGAACTTTGCTGGGTATGGGACCGTATCCCATTCGATAGGGTAGGGGCGGACCACCCCCAGCTTGTTCATGTTTTGCTGAAGTTTCAGCGCGTTGAGCTGGTCCTGGAACTCATCGAACCTCTTGTCACGAGTACCCTCACCAGTATACGACGTTCCTAGCGACGTCTTAGAGGAGTAATCAGATAGTGGATTACTGTTATCCTCCGTTTCTATCGCCGGACGGCGCGGAGGCACCCACTCCTGGTCCCCGGTTCGTCGGGGTAAGGGGCGTTGGGCTTTCTTCTTCTTCTTCTTTTTGTTCAGCAGTTGCTCCATCATCTCTCTTAGAGAGTCGATGGTCGCCTGTTGTTCCTCCAGCTTTTGGGTCATCGTCTGCTCGTGGGTGAGTTCCACCATGTGCACCCGCGCCCTCGCGTCCTGACTTGAGTGCGAAGTTTGAGACGTGGCCGCTGCCGAGTGAACCTCGTCTTCGCCGTAGAAGGGAGGGGCTACTGCGGAGTAGTCAATCCCGATGCTCTTCCTTCTGCGACTACGGGTACGCTGATATATGCCTTCTTGCTGGGTTCGGGCGAACTGGGGATTGGGTCCCAGAACGTAATCCGAATCCAGGGAATCGGAAAATACCGCCTTGCCCTTGTCCGTCATGTTGATGGTGACGGATGGGAGCTCTAAGTCGTCAGTAGTGCGTCTCTTTTGGTGACGATGCCTCCGACGGGAGACCCTCTGTCGAGAGGGTTGCTGAGAAATCCTCTCAAACACAGAAGGTTTCGCCGTTTCTACGCATTGGCAGTCGGCGAGCACTGTGTGAATGAGTCTTTCGCAGTGGCACTGAGGGTTCACCTCCTGTATGGTGCGCTTGCGAATCAAATATTCTCGTAGATCTTCCATGGGTGGTTGGTGACAACCCCCAGTATCGGAAGGACTACTCGGGTGAGTACACGAGAGGCCTTTGGATGCGTCCTCTGGTGCACAATGGGTGGAATGTTGCGGTGTTGGAGTTAGGCGGTTTCACCTTGACGGGCGAGTTTTCGCGCTTGGGCGAACTCTAGCGTGTAGGCGAGTCTCAGCCCTTTGTTTAAACGAGCGGGCTCGCGACGCGTCGCCTATTTCCTTGCCTTTGCGCTTATTCGCCAAGATCTCGTGGTGAGGCTCGCCAGCCTTCGAGGATTCACCTTTTTGGATAGGCCCACTCACTTGGGGTGGTTTGTTCTCGTCAGGGATATGACCTGAAAAGCGAAGTCCACCTGAGCGGGTGGTCCCATCCTTCTCGGTTGGCGCCCCTGATTTGGAGGGCCTCCCGATATTAGGCGAGTTGCCCTCTTGTCTTTCGCTTCTCGGGCCTGTATGGTGGTTCAGGCCGTTGTGTGAAGCGAAGGTTTGGGCTTTCTGCCCGACAAGCGCCCGCTGTTGCTGTTGGTTAGTTCTCCCAGCGGAGGGGGAACTTGCGTGAGCAGTGGCGGGGTGGCTCGTGTCGGAACGAACTGATGTTTCTTTCGGGATAGGTGCTACTGAGGGTCGTTTGGCGACCCACTTAGTAGACCCTTCCCTCCTACTCTCGATCTGGGACTTGGCCTCGAGAGTGTTTGGGGTGGATTTCCCTATCGGGACTCCGGTAGAGCCTTCTGGCGTGGGAGCTTTGGCCGTCTGAGGTCGGCTCCCGTGCGTGGCTCTGTGGCGCTTGCGGGCTGCTTCGCCACCGGAAGAGGAGGAAGACAAGTACTCTTCGTACTTGGCCTGATCGAACTCGATTTCTAGGGACTCCACTGTCGTCCCAACAACAACCTCGTCGAACTGAGCTACCACCATCTCGTTTGAAGAAACAGCTTCTCCCACTGTGGTCGCCATCTTCTATAGGTGTAAATTTCTGATTTTCCCGGGAAAGGGGAGGGATTTTGTTTGTATTTATAAGAAAGCTTATTACAAACTAAATCAATCTGAATTACGACAGAAGCAGAGGGAATGCCCTCTTTGTTTAAATTTGTGGGGACTTTGAGGTAGCTACAGGATGCTTCGCCCGGTGCTCGCGCCGGGTCTGCTTCCCTTGGACGGTTCGACCGAGGTTGTTGGGGAGAGCTTCAGTACTCAGTAGAAGCTCTGGGTAAAGGAGTTCGGATCCTCTGTCTTTCCGGCGATCGGAGCTCAGAGTTCAGAGAAAGCACTGCGATGCAAGAGTACGCAAGAAGTTTTCTCTTTTGATCAGAAAATTCTCTTGATCTCTTAGCTCGAGCGATGCTTGTTCGATCTCCTTTTTTCGCTCCCTTCCTTAGGTTGCTGTAAGAAGCTTTTTAAGTGGGAGAGAGACAGTTCGGTTGTCCCTTGAACCATGGGATGTGACCATACACTGTTCAAAGACATCCTATTGTCCCCTGTACAACAAACAGTTGTCTGTGGGGTTACATGTCGCGTCACGTCGTGTAGGAGCGGGAAAGCCCTTCCTCGCACTCGTGACGGTGACTGCCAGACACTTGAGTGGACCTGGAAAGCTCGTCGAACGCTGGTGGCTCTAACCTTTCGCTTGGAGCGCGGTACGCTGCATTTATGTGGACGTAGATGGCTCTGGCAACCGTCCGCTCACTGGTGCGACGAGGTACTGAGTGACCATCCGGCGGTCCTGAGGTGTTGTACCCTTCCTCCCCTCACCCTATGTCTGAATAGGGACGGGAGAATGGACGTCTCGTGCCTGGACGGACTCCAGACAGCTTGCCGCGCATCGGCGGCTTCGGCTCTCCATTCTGATGGGTGAGGTGACCCGCATTTATGAGTCTACAGGCCGGTTCAGCGCCCGTCTCGTTCGCTTGAATTACGGACTGCCGTCTGACGAACTTGGGGTACTGTGCCTCCTTACCTTGCGTCGTGGGAGGCAGAGAAGGCTTGTCCCTGGAAACCTGGTCTCTGGCTCACGTAGGCAGACGTGGCTCTTGGCAAGTGGCCTTGGCAGAAGTTGGAGAACGGACGTTGCGTGTCTGAGCGAGCTCCAGAAGGCTTACGGCTCGTCGACGGCTTCGGCCCTCCTCTCTGATGGGTGAGGTGACCTGCATTTATGAGTATGCAGGCCGGTCTGGCGCCTGTCTCATTCGCTTGAATTGCGGGCGGACGTCGGACGGACCTGAGACACTGTTCCCCTTTCCTGTCGCATCGTGGGAAGCAGGGAAGGCTTGTCCTTGGAAACCTGGCTTTCGGCTTATGTAGGCAGACGTGGCTCCCTGCAAGTGGCTTCGGCACACGAAGGCGGATTTGAGCATCTCCCTTGCGGGCGGATTCAATTAGTGAAGGCGGATTCGCCTTGCTGGCGGATCCATGCGATTTGGAGTATGCGGCCAACGTGGGGTATTCGCGTGCCAGCGAATCCGCTTAGTGGCCTAAGAGGGAGTGGTCCTGTTCTGTGGGCGAACTCGCTTGCTAATCCGCCGCGGTAATTCTTACCGTCTACAATGACATGTCTGTAGGATGAATTCTTCTGTGAGTGGATCTGCAGTTCACTGCCTTGTTCCGGAATCGTTTAACAAACACATCAACTGACTCCTCATTCTTCTGCTTCTCGTCCAACAACGTACCAATAGAGACTTCTGTGTCGTCGTCAAAGAAATTGGTGAGAAACAGTTCTTCCATATCTCCCCAGCTAGTGATGCTTTCGGGTTTCAGGCGTCGGTACCAATCGAAGGCAGGCCCACGGAGGGTTCCTACGAATGACCGAACCATCAGGGCTTCATTTCCTGATATCGCGCCGAGATGTGACTTGAAATAAATCAAGTGCTGAGTTGGTGAACCCCTGCCATCAAAAGGAGTAAAATTAATCAAATTAAATTTTGGGGGATAAGGAATGAGATCCCACTCCCTCGGGTACGGGTATGGAATGCCCGTTTTCTTCACTTCTTGAGCCGTCATCAGAGCATTGACTTTGCTCTCAAGATCCTGCATTTTCTTGTCTTCTTCCTCAGCCTTCTTCAGATAATCTTGAGGAGGTTGGGTAGTTGATTTAACCGGACCGTTTTCAGAATTGTCTTTATCAGGAGGAGGATCGGCGAAGATATTCTCATCTTCTTTGTCATCGTCCTCAGTTGTATGTACAGGTCTGGCATTGCGTTTGCTGGATTCTGCCTTTTGGCTTGATTCCAGTTGACTTTGTTGAGCTTGCAAATCTCGTACCTGCTGCATTGTCAACTCCATCTCCGTTTTGATTTCAGCTCTGATCTCCTCGCGTTGTTTGGCCAACGCTTCTTGCAGTATCTGAGCTAACTGATCTGGCGTGATGGCGAATGATTCTCTCGCTCGCCCCACACTGGACACGGTATCGTCTGAAGCGATAGCGGAACAAGTATCTGACAGCTCGTCTTCCGACGATAAACCTTCGTGCATCTTTTTGTAGTCTCGGCGTCGGTTGGCCCTCCGTCGTAACCGCTCCATTCTTTGAGAAAGACTCCGCTCAACTCTCCCTTCTGAAGAGAAATCAGGGTCAGGGTTGACTAGATGTTGTTTTCCTCTGCCGGTCATATTAATGGTGACCTCAGGGAAGTCATCTTGCCGCCTTACAGGTTTCCTCTGGTTGAAACGTCTCACTTTAGATTTTGACGCTTCAGTCGAAAGTCTTTAAAATACGGAAACTCATTTTGCTTTAGTTTGTGAGCAACCGCATTCCGTCAACACTGCCTTGATGAGTCTCTCGCATGCGCAATGCGATTCATCTTCTCGGACAATCCTTTTTCTCGAGTTATTGTTTTGATAGTACAGCTCCTCACTACCATGATTTGAGCAACCTATCTTTGGTTTATGAACCTTGTTAACATGCGCAGTACGACTAATCGTCGTTTCTGGGCGATCCAAGGTTAAATTTCTAAATACACCCCCATGTGGGTATGAAGTCTTCATAGGTCCTAGCCGATCATGAACTGATATTCTCTCATTATGGACCGGATTGATTCTGACAGGAGGGTGTTTACGACCCCCTGTATAAGAAACTACCAAGGGTTTGTTTGCTGGACTTGGATTTTTTTTTATTGGGGCTTTGCCTCGATCGTCAGCCAAAGGACCGAGGCGATCCGCCATAGTGATCTTAAACTTGGACAAATCTAGGCTAACCCAGGGTTTTACTGATGATGAAGCAGACGCTGTTGTAGTAGAAGGACCAGGATTAGGTGTCGATGGAACTGCAGATGTGGTCTTACGACGGCGGTGAACATCACGACCACATGAAGTGCCGCGGCAGTCAGAGCTGTCGCGGTTGAGCAGATTGCCGCGACAGCCATGACTGCCGCGGTCGAATAAGTTGCCGCGGCAGTTTGTGCTGCCGCGGTTGCAGACTATATCGTTTTGTGATTTTTGGGTACTTTTAGTTTTGGGAACCCAAGTTTTACAGTTTCTCGGTGGCTTTTCAGACACCATCTCCTTCTTGTTCCTCTGAGTTTGTCGACGAAGTGCACGGGCACGAGCGGCTTTTACCTTACGCCTTTGAATCCGTTCCTTCAGGGTTGAACGAGCCCTTTTGACGAGGGTCCATTCCTCCGTTGTAAGTTTTGCAGAAACATGATTATCTTGCCGTTGAGGTAACTGAACCATCTTCTGGTTCCTCGACTTTAGGTCCGCATAATAATGGATCCCGTCAGTCTGTTGTAAGGCCTTAGCCAATTGATGAGCACGGCGTTGGCGCTGTCTCTGACGAGCCCTCTTCGTCAACACCGGTGAACTATTCATCATCGACTCCTTAGTGGGTGTGGAGTCTTTCGGAGCAGAGACGTCGTGGGTAACTTTCTTAACAGCAATAGGGTAAGAATCTTCACCTGCGGCCTTCGTAGAGACTACAGACTTGCAAACTTTCTTAGGAGAAGAAATCTTCCTGCACCTGCGGGACGAGGAAGATTTTGAGGATGAGGATGACAAGTATTCCTCGAATTTGACTTGATCGAACTCGTATTCGATCTCTTCAGTGACGATGATCTTTATCGGCTGCGACACGACGGCCTCGGCAGCGAAGCCGCTGGCTCCCACTGTGGTCGCCAGTTTGTTTTCAGCAAAAGTTGTTTTCATCGTAGATTCCATTAATCTTCGGTCGATTACAGAAAATTATAATGAAAAATAAGTAAAATTACAACTCTTGAGAAAATAACACAGAAGTTGTCTATCAACTGCTGCTTTTGTGGGACTTTGCCTGTGCCGGGAGCGCTTTAGCTCGTGGACCACCGATTCGAAGATCGTGAGGTTGTTTTGAGATCCTTCCTTCGTTTATCGAAGTAAGGATTTGCAGCGAATATCTTATCGATGTAAGATGTTCACTCTTCCAAAGATCAAGACTGAGCTTAGATCTCTAGGAATCACCAAATGATGCTTGTCAAAGGGTGAAGATTCTCTCTTTCTTCCTCAAAATCTCTAAAAGCTCAAGTCTTTTCTGTTCTAATCTGCTCTCTGTCCTTTATTTCGTGTCTAGGCAGGTATTTATAGGGGTCTAAGTGCACAATAGTTAAAACGGGGGCAAAATAACTGACTGGATGATTTCTCCTTGGCCGCTGCAGTCTACACTGCCGCGGCTATTGGCGCGACAGTATAGACTGCCGCGGCCAAAGAGGCGGTTACCAGCACGTTTCATCGTGCTTGAAACCATTCTCCCACGACCTTTAACCACTTTTTTCATGGTTTAACTGCTTGTCCACGTCAGCACACGTTCTATTTCTGATACGCTGACACGTAGACTTCAAATAATCATCACATAACTGCATTGTAACCGCTGTAGCATCCCCCTATAATGGCCGCGGCGCTATAGGTTGCAGCACCTAAGCCGCGGCACCATAGGCTGACGCGCTTTAGCCGCGGCACCATGGGCTGTCGCGCCTTAGCCGCGGCACCATGTCCTGCCGCGCCGCAGTGTGTTGCCTGATGATGTGTATATTGTTCTTCTATGTTGTCTCGCTTCCTTTGAATGATCCCCTCTGATTAAGAGGCTGGTGTTTACCGCCTTCTCTTTGTCTTGAGTGGTATTTGGATGTCTGTAAGTATTTTTTGACGCCTACAACCCCTTGGCGGATTCCGAGTTTTATCACTTTCGCACTGCCCCAATTGGTATCAGAGCCTTGTTTCTGTGATCCGTTGGTAGGTAATGAAACCGGTGTTATCCGAATTGAGTTCAATGAGTTAAAGACGGGAGTTACTCAGATGAAGACTTCCATAGACCAACTTGCGTTGGCGGTGGACCGTCTGAATTCGGGACGAGTTCAAGGTCATGTTGATGGTCACCAAAAATGAGATCTGACTCTGCAAGACAAATCCTACAGTGATAATCGTAGAGGCTACGGAAGAAAGGAGAATTATGACACTAGAGGATTAAAGATACTATCCTTCAACGGGAAGCTTCATGCTGATGATTTCCTTAATTGGATTGGTGAAGCGGATATATATTTTGAGTATAAGATAATCCTAAAAAATTAAAAAGTTAAATTAGCGATTTACAGACTTATAGGAAAAACATCTACATGGTGGCATGAAGTATTGATAAATCAATACCATCAAGTGAAGGATCCAGTTCGAACATGGGCAAAGATGAAGGAATTGTTGAAAGCTTGTTTCATCCTATATATTACTATGTGCTCGATCGACACCATAGTTCACACTCTAACTATGGTCATGAAAGGATTAAGCAGACCCAATTTTATCTTGAGCAAGACTCTGGAGTTGGGAAGAGCATTGAAATAATAAGAAAGAAAGAAGAAGTACCTCCTTACACAATATCTACCGCACGAGATGCACAGTGATGCAGAAGATTTGTAACGTTATCATTGACAGTCACAATAGTAACAATCTTGTCTCTCGACGTATAGTGAATAAGTTAGATCTGAAGAGAGAAAAACACACCCATCTTCCTACAAGATCAACTGGATTCGCAATGGCAGTAATGCACAGAACTATGAGATGTGTCGGGTACCTTTTTCTATCGGCCACAACTATATCGATGAGGTGTTGTGTGATATGGTCGAAATGAATACTTGTCATATACTTTTAGGTAGGTCATGACAGTTAGATGTTGGTACCACTCACAGGAGCAAAGACAATGCTTAAGTCTCCAAGAATGATGAATGTCGAATTGCACTCATGCCTCTTCCAGAAAAGGAATCATCCATGATAGAGACTATTGAGAAGAAGAAATTTTTAGTGGTAGACAACAAGACTTTAGCCGAAGACTTGAAGCAATCTGAAAGGTCTATGCCTTGGTTGTGACTGGAAAGAGAACTTGTCCCTGCTAAAATTCCTCCTAAGGTGCAAATACTCGTTATGCATGAGATTCATAATGCTGATGGTAATATGATAGAGAAGATGGATATTATGCATGATATTCCTAAAGAGGTTGTGAGCGATATTACACATATTGGTGTTGCCGAGAAAAATGATAAAATAGAGAGTGACGCAATTGATGATATGTGTGAATTGCTTAGTGTAGACGGTCAAAACATATTTTCACTAAGGATTTAAGAAGTGAACGCCCATGGGTTAAATACTTTGAATAGGCCCAAAGTCAAGCCTACAACAAGCTGCAGCGAAGATCACCGGATGATTGAAGTGAACCTCACCAAACAACTCATATCAAGCCAACCAGATCAGACACGAGTTGGCCCCCGCAACACGCCTCACGTCAAGCCTAAAGGCATCATTAGTCGGCCACGCCTAGAGTTGAATTCTTTGTTAAATTCGAACTCACGAAGCGAAGTTCGCCAGACAGCCCATGTCTAGTCAACTCGACCCAACCAAGTCAAACGTGAGTCGACTCCCATGCCGAGTCGAAAGGCATCATCAGTCGGTCAAAGTCTAGAGTCGAATTCTGTGCCAAATTTGAACTCATAGGCGAAGCTCACCAACCAATGAATTCCGCCCACATCAACAAGAATGGACCAAGTCATCCACTTCCGAAGAAGGCTCGCCCACGTCTGCAGCGGCCCTCATCCACAACTCCAGTGACCTTCCCCCATGACCGAAGCGACCTTCGCCCACGTCTTCGGCGAACTTCGCCAAGCCCACGAAATTCATCCAAATATTAGTTTCAGAGCTATTTTCGAGGGATAACCGCTTCCCGCTAATTCCTACTTTAATGACCACTTAATCCACATTTAAGGGGACCATCAACTCTCTTTTTTAGCCTGTAAAAGGAGAGGAGATAATCCACTTTGCAGGGCCACACAGAGAGATATACACATAGACGCGGACACATAGATATATACGCACAGAAGCATACATTTGCTATTCTGTTGAGAAGTATTGCTAAGAGAAGACTGAGCTAGCTTCCAAGCAATTCGATCCTCATCAACAGCAAAAAGACCCATCATCTTAGTCGGCGAGTCAACGGAGTACAAGATCGACGCTCCACCGGCACATGGAAAAGAACCCTAGGAAAAAATAAATTTCCCTTTGTTTTATTATATTTTCTTTTGTTGTAATCTATGTCAATTACAATCCAAAAGAACCCAAAACACTTACAGGAGGGTCCAAAACAAAGGAGATGGAGTGCGAGGGAAATTCTTTTTTTGTAATAAAGAGCGTCAATGATTTCGACAAGATTGAGATAAAACTTCATGTACAAGAATATGAAAAGCAAAAGGGAAAATATTTCACGAAGTTTTTCAAGTGATCTGAAGATCCACATGCCATCAGTCACGTAAACAAGGTGTAGAAAAGATTTATTCAAAAGTTTAATTCAAAAGAAGCTCTAGTCGAAGAGGAAAAAAACAGATAGAGAAAATTAATGCTTAAGTATAAGGCGGACGTTGATTGATGCAGAATAAGAAAAGTGTTTACCAAGGAAGTTGTTATTCAAACAAATATAAGCTCGATCGGGATTAAGATTCTTTCAAGAAGAGGAGACTGATGTAGGACGCATAACAATCAAATTCATGAAGAAGTGGGACCTTCACGAGTTAAATACGGATACAAATAAATTATTGACTGATTGCGGAGAAATAAAAGTATCTCCTAATCCGGAAGGTGAATTCTAACATATTATATATAAAAATCACTTATCTTGACGAGACGTAGTCAATCAGTTTGATAGAATCTCACAATCCCATCAGTAACACCCATTTTTCCTAGGATTTTAAAAATAATCAGCCTTTAGTTTATTTTTAGTAATAAAGTTAGAGTTAATTTAGATTAGGAAATAAAATTATTTTTTATTTAATTAGGACTGGTTTGTTTTCTTTATTATAAGAACCCTTTTAGGTAGTTTTAAATTATTTTTTTCTTATAGGAATTATGTTCTTATTAGGAGTAGGCTTTATTTTTCTATTTAAAGGAAGGATTGTAAATATCATGGATTAGATCACTTTTATCAATAAATTCTTTTTAATATTACTTCGTGGATTTGACGTTGTCTCTTCGTGGATTCGAATATTGTTTTTTATGGATTCAGAGAACACTCATTAGTGAATTCCGAGGTTTTCACTTCTGCGTTACGTTATGTTGTTATCATGTATCATTTTATATACATTAGCGTTGTGACACCCCTACTTTAGTCCCACGTGGACTAGTGTGAAGAAGTGTTAGTAGTTTAAATAGAGAAAAACTCAAGGCCTATGAACAACTAGTGCTAGCATTTTGACAGTAAACTTTAGCCAGCATCAAGTTGCTCTCGGTGGGGCTCACGGCTTGCATGCGCCAAACTTGATGTTGGCTAAAGTTCACTGTCAAAAGACTAACACTAGTTGTTCATGGGTCTTGAGCTCTTCTCTATTTAAACTACTAACACTTCTTCACACTAGTCAATGTGGGACTAAAGCAAGGGTGTCACAATCGTCGCTAAAGTAAGAAAATATACTAAATTGATACTCATGGTAAATAAAATATACCAATCTAGTAAGTTAGCCATTAGAATTAGGGATATTACAATAGAATTTTAATTGGTAATTATTGTATCATAGAAATGACTAAGTGTTAATCCTATTCTAGGAGTCAACACGTGTCTCGAGTTAATTATTCACAAAATCGACTTAGCTCTATGCATGACAAGTCAAAAAAACGTCATCACTCGACCCTTCTTGTGAAGGGCTGAGTCGAAGAGCATCCTCACTCAGACCCTGATGTTAAGACTAACTCCATGCATTTTCATTTTGTAAGACCGAGTCGAAAAGCTCTCAATCTAAAATGGCCGAATCAAAATGCGTCTTTTATTGACCCTCTCGCAAAGCCGAGACAAAAGGCGGTCATTTTTGAACTCCTCGCCAACAACCAATCACCATCACATTAAATGTACGGTCAGAGTCATCATCATATCCACCCCGAAAGTCTTAATGACTCATCGGACCTCGTCGGTACCTTACTTCCCCTATCACCATCGCATTAATCACAAGGTGACTCATACCACCCACAACCGATACCTGTACAATATCAGCCGAATAAGTTGACTGTTTTGACTCGACCGAAGTTACACAATTGCCCTCCTGGATTTGCTATAAATAAGTGCACTGCCTACTACATAGAGGTACACAATCTTTTGCGATATAACACACAGCGATCATATTTTTCTCATCCACTTAAGATCAATACTGACTTGACTGTCGGATGAATCCTCGGAGAACCCGACTCCCATCCTCTTACATATTATTTGTGTGCATGATCGAATCTTCTGCTCAATAATCAACCATCAAAGAAGACTGAAGAACCCTAAAACTCTCCATAATCCACAATAAATTTTCCTATTTGATATGTGACTGTTTTCGCCAAAAGTTGGTTTCGCTGTGGAATTCATTATATCTTCGGTCGATTACAACAAATTCAAAAGAAATAGCCTTTTTATAAGACTTCTTTTACACAACAAAAGGAAAATTACAACTTTTTAGAAACAAACGCAGGATCGTTGTTTGGATCGCTGCTTGCGTGTGATCTTTGCCTGTGCCGGGGGTGCGTTAGCCCGTGGACCACCGAATCACAGATTCTGATTGAATCGTGAAGGGGGTTTAATGATTCTTCCTTCGTTTATCGAAGTGAGAATTTGAAACGAAGATCTTATCAAAGTAAGACGATCGTTCTTCTTAAGATCAAGTCAAAGTTCGAATCTCAAGGAATTGCCAGAAGCTCAGGAACTCTGCTCTGTCTGCTCTGAAATGTTCAACGATCAGCCTCTCCTCAAAAAATCGATCTCAGGGGGTATTTATAACCCCTGGATGAACAATGCTTCCGAGACAGTGTTTGCTGTCTCGGCGGCCGAGACAGTAAAGATTGTCTCGCGTTCCGAGACAGTAAACACTGTCTCGGAAAACTTCAACTGCCCGACAGTTTTGTAACTGCTTTCCCACGTTTTAAAACTCCGTTATTTTGGCAGTTATCAACGTGATTCTCGCCCACGACGTTTCCCACGTTCTTGAATAGTTGGTGGCCACGTGTCAGCGGTTTAAAATAGGTTTTCTGAACTTTTGAGAGCTGTATCGCGTGCGAGACAGTAAACACTGTCGCGCGTGCGAGACAGTAAACACTGTCTCGCACGGGCGAGACAGTAAAGACTGTCTCGCGTGCGAGACGGTCTATACTTGTATCCTTTTCTTGATTTTTTGGATGACTTCCTCTTGAGCTGTATTTGGATATCTTTCAGCATTTTTTGACGCCTACAGTGACATCAACAGTTATCTTTGCTCAATGTTGGAGGAAATAGATGTCACTGCGTTAGACTTAAAAGGCACTTGAAGGTGATCAATCCAATTAGTAAGAGGATACCAAAATTACTTAAATTAGTAGAAGGAACATGCTTTAAAAGATCAAACAACACGTATAGATCCTGTCAATTGTTTCGATAGGGGCATATGCTATATTTTGGTGCAACCCCTCTGAAGCTGCACACAACTAAAGATATAGACAATTAATAGTTGGAACATGCAAACAGATTACTCTTAATTCAATCTTTTTTAGTTGTGTGAGATTAGGAAATTAAGGTTTTAACCGTAATATTTTGCTTAAGGATGGGGTTAATTTATGTTTTGTTTGTCAGCATGCTGAGTTATAAGTTGATTAAAAGCTCTAATCTGTTTTGGGTTTGTGGTTGTAAATGAGATTTAAGTGGACAGCACAAAACTTCTCCCCATGTTCAAGGCATTATACGTATGTTAGGTGAAAGAGGAACAAAGTTGGTAGGGGGCTTAGAAGCATGTTATTTGTTAAATACTTGCTCATATATAACTAGCATGTATACTATCTTATATGTTGATCCACTGGAAGTTATAATTAAACAATATTACACTAGGGTTTACCTTTTAAGGCACAGGATGGGTTGATCAAATTACATCATGCATCTACTTCTGATGTGTATGGTTACTTGCAAAGCATATACAAGTAAAGTATTGAATTATTCAACTTTACTTAGTAGGGCCTTTTATTTAATTGAATGCAGGCAAATGCTTGCAACTATATATGAAACTGTGATGTCAACAAATGAGACTATTTCTACCTTTCTACCCTCTTAGTTTATGTTTAGACAGTTAAAAAGAGGTTAATGTTTAATCATATTGTCTAAAAAAATTTTAAAAAAGGAGAAATACCATAATATTCATGAGAGGTACTAGGAATAAATTAAGATCGATCATCTAATAGTAAGGTTTTAAATGTCGGCCGACATGTCCAACATGTCGGTCGACATATCGGTTTGAGGGCTTGACCGATACGACATGGACGTTTTCAACTCGTATGTCGGTTTTCAGGACCAAATCGGAAATATCAGGGTCATATCAGGCATATCGGCATATTTTTTAGCTTTAAAAAATCAGTCGATATGGTACTTTTTTTTAAGATCTGTTTTTTGTTATCGGATTTGGGTTTAGTGATAAATACCCAAACCCGTTTGACCTGTTCTCATTTTTAATGGTTTCTTATGAACCCGATAGAAAGAATTTATGAACCCAAATCCATATATTATTTACTTTTTTATATGTTTAGTCTATAAAATTTATAAAGTATGCTTATATTGAATTTATGAATGCTTAGATTACATTTAGGGCATGATATTATACATATGCGCACTACCCGATATGAAAATCCGATATTTAGTCAACGTCCCCTGATATATCCCCGATTTCCACTATCCGATATGGATTTCAGCCATTCGACATGAACCCGACATCCGACATTTAAAACATTGTCTAATAGTTGTGATTAAAGAAATGACCTCTTGATTGTGAGAGGATCCAAATTCATGCCCAACCCCAGTAGAGTTTGATGATCAAATTAACTGTCATCACTAGTTGTTTAATCTGCAAAGATCAGATATATACCGCACTTAACACTCTGCATAGAATATCAATTATCCACACTAATCAAATATATACAGTCAAAGATAATGTTCAAACTTAGTAAGTTAATCCATATAGTTTGATATAGATGTACATAAACCATTCGTAAACGACAACAATTATCATCATTAATTTAAGTCGACAATGGGAATTACAGAAACTTTATCTGAAAATAATCAGCTTCTATAATAAAGTAGAGGCAAATTGGAGTTAATTAAGAATAATTAGTAAGCAAGTGAGAGATAACTCAACTACCTATATTAAACAACAACATGAACATGTTAACTAATAGTTTGTACGCCATGTCGTTCACGTTCAGACTTAACCTCTAGTTGATTATACGTATTTAAAATTTTGGGATATCAAGGGTTCAAACTTTATATGTAATCAATTATAAGACGGCCATTGCATAAGTTAATAAAACTACAAAAATGCACTGAAACCCAATGGGGCTTTGGATTGTTCAATAAATATATAATGAACATATCAGAGACATTGGCAATATACAAAACAAGGATCTTTCTATAGGTGCTCTGAATTTGGACAGGCAAGAAAAGATGAAAATGAAAGTAGTAAGTAATTGGGGGCTACTAGTTGTTAATTACTGTGAAAGATGCCATGAAAATGTAACAAACTTTTATATATAAAAAAAGCCCACTTAGATATGGAAAATGACTGTCAATAATAATACATAGTAATGCTAATAATCGGCTAAGCTTGATGCATACGTTCTGCATTTTTGCTAACCCCTAAGAACATCTTCAACAGCTTCTCTATTTTATTGGTATTCTTACTTTTGGAGAATTTTGGGCTTTTTTTGGTCCAACAGATTCCTCACCTCATTCCCCAAAATAGGGATGGAGGAGAAAAAAAGGGGAGTCTTCCCCAAATCTGTAACATTCTTCAAATTTTTGGAGAGAGCTTTGTCATAAATGTTTCACGTTCTTCAAGTCTCCAACTACTCAAAAAATGACTCAACACTATAAAATGAGGGGGCAAAAAACAAAAAGTTCATGTCTAAATCTTTATTGTTAAAGTTCATGTCAAAGATATAGAATATTTTTATTATTTTAATAAATACAGAATTCTTTAAAATGGGGAAAACTGTTGGAGTTGGAGTAAAAATAATTTGGAGAATATGATTTTTGCTTCCTCATTTTGAAGAAATTTTTGGGGAAACTGTTGTAAATAATCCCTTCAAAACTCCTAACATCAAAATAAGCAAATAAAATTTGTCCCTCCCTTTTTTTTTGAGAGAGAAAGGATGGACTACTGTTAATGATAACAGTAGTCCAGCCAGCTAAATTAACCAAAAAATTGGCTGATACAAGAAGATACACATTCCCAACCAATAAGAACGTGTACTTGAGTTCTAACAGAAATTACAAACCAAAAGAAAAGCTCTTGTTCCCCCACAAAAAAAAGCCAAACCATGCTCCAGCTCTGCCACTACAGAGTGACCCATCTCCAGCATGAATAAGAAAGCTGTCACTACTACTACTACCAGATAGTAGACTATCTTAACTAATAACAGAGCTTTAACCATCTGAAAACAAAACAAGTTTATAGAACTGAAGATAGAAGTCATTCCAGCTGAATCACAGTGTTCGCAAGTATTCCAGCTGTAGATTGCCCAACAGCAGCTTTCTTCTTTCTCCTCTCCTGAAGTCTGGTAGTTCGAGCTGATAAATGCTTAGAACCTAACCAAAATGATGAAAAGATCAGAACTTTGTTCAAAACCTCCAGAGCCCTCTTCTTTTTGTTTGAGAAAATTCTATCATTTCGCTCCTGCCAAATACACCAAATAAGAGAACATAAAGTAACATCTCTTTCCTCATTCCATTTAGCTCTCTTATCCATACTCCAATTGATCCAAATATCTTTTAAGGAATTCAACTTAAAACTCTTATCAATATTCAATTTATATTGAATAGATCTCCATGTAGAATATACAAACTCACAATCCACAAATAAATGGAAGTGATTTTCCTCCTCTTTTGAACATAGACAACACATTAAATCCAAGTGAATACCCTTCTTTTCTAGCTTATCTTTTGTATTTAGCCCCTGTCTTAAAGCCAGCCATACAAGAAATTTCACTTTTAAAGGAACAGGAATTTTCCAGAGATTTACACAATCAAATCTTAAACCCCCATCGATAAGAAAATGATAGTAGGAATTAACTGTAAATTTAGTATCCCAAATCCATTTTCTCCTGTCCTCCTTTTGATCAAAGTTAAAATCACTAATATCATTCATCAAATTGAGATATTGGAGAACATAATTCCCAGTCAGTTGTCTACTAAACTGAATATTCCAAATCCATTCACTGTTAACCTTTTTTCTCACACTACTAATGGGTGCAAAAGGAAAAGAAGTGATATTAAAAAGAGAGGGATAAACCGAAGCCAAGGTATAGGATCCTACCCATTTATCCAGCCAAAATAAAGTTCGATCACCTTTTCCCACATCCACAAGAGTGCTGCATAAAAAGCTACCAATATTATCATAACAATTCCTCCAAAAATGAGTTAAAATGTTTCTACCAGAATGAAAAAATTCTGTCCAAATTTTCCTCTCAAAGTATTTGTAAAAACTGATTTGTTTCCATATTTCCAATTTATTATCAAACCATTTCCACCACCATTTCCCCAACAAAGCTTTATTCATAATTTTTAAATTTACAATCCCCAAACCCCCATACTGCTTAGGTCTACAAACCTCCTCCCAATTGACCAAATTAGAGGAGCCTTTATGGTCAAGAGAACCAGTCCACAAAAATCTTCTCCTCATTTTGTCAATTTTTTCTATGAGCCACTTAGGAAATAAAAAGAAAGATAGCCAAAAAATTGGCATAGAAGAAAGAACAGAATTCACCAAAACTAATCTCCCTCCTCTTGATAAAGTTTTTCCTTTCCATAAGGCTAGCCTTCTTTCAAATTTCTCAATCAAAGGAGACCAGTCTGCTTTTTTTAACTTTCCAGGTCTCAAGGGAACTCCAAGATAAGTGATGGGAAAATTCCCACTTTTACAATTCAACATAACAGCTAAGTTCTGTTGCAAATAATCATTATCCTCAAGAGCAATGAGTATACTCTTGTTAAAACTTATTTTAAGACCAGAAGCAAGTTCAAAACAATATTGTATCAATTTTAGCACAGTCAACTGCTCTTTTTTATTTTTGCAAAAGATCAATGTGTCATCTGCATATTGTAGGCAACAGATTTTATGAGACATATTAATCGGACCTAAACCTTCAATAAGAAGAGAATCTACAGCTAAACTCATCATCCTAGTAAAGGAATCAGCTGCCAAAACAAATAAAAGAGGGGATAAAGGATCTCCCTGACGAACCCCTCTCTTAGACATAATCCAGCTCCTAATTTTACCATTTATATCAATGGCAGACATGCCTCCTCTTAAACAAATTTTAATCCAATTTAGCCACTTAGCTCCAAAATTTTTGGCTCTCATAACCTCCAAGATAAAATCCCAGTCTAACATATCATATGCCTTAACAAAATCCAACTTTAATAAAATCCCTCCTTTTCTGTCATTCTGAAAACAATCATTAATAATTTCCTGAGCTGCTAACACCCCATCCATCAAAAATCTGTTTTTAATGAAACCAGATTGGACAGGATCAATAAGCTTTTCAAGCTTAGGATTCAACCTATTAGTCAAGACTTTAGTAATCAATTTGTAAATCATATTTAAAAGACTGATAGGTCTGTAGTCATTAACCATGGAAGCTTCATTTTTCTTTGGAATAAGCACAATATGAGCATAATTGAGCCTGTTTATTTCCAATTTACCTTCATAAAACTCCACAAACAACTTCATAATATCACTTTTCACTGTTTCCCAAAAAACTTGATAAAACAAGGAAGAAAACCCATCTGGGCCAGGAGATTTATCACCATTCATATCACAAATAGCTTTATGAACTTCATCCTCAGAAAAAGGATTTTCTAATTCTTTAGAACCCCAATCTTCCAAGGGAAACAGCTTCTTCCAATCCAGCTGACATCTAAAAGGTTCATTCTGACCAAAAATCTGATTATAATGATTAGAAAAAATCTGAGCAATACCTTCTTCAGAACTGACCTCTATATCATTCACTGTTATTGAAGAAATCAAATTATTTCTTTTCCTGCCATTAGCTATTTTATGAAAATAAGAAGTATTATTATCACCTTCCTTGAGCCAATGTGCTTTAGACCTTTGCTTCCACATCTGTTCTTCTAGGACTAAAATCTCATTCAACTGAATGGAGATATCATTTTTTTTACTAACTCATCAATTTCTAAACTTCTGTTTTCCTCTAAAATCTCCCATTCCAACAAATTATCCAACAATTCCTTTTTCCTCTTTTTAACACTATAAAAGTCAGTTTGAACCCATTGTTTAATACATTTTCTCATAAATCTCAGCTTACCAACAATATTTTTTGCTGCTGATGCACTTTTAGGTGCACAATTCCACCAAACAGGTACCCTCTTTTTAAAATCATCAGATTGTAACCAAATCTTCTCAAATCTGAATTTTTTGACAAATTGTTGGTTATCCCCACAATCAAAACAGATGGGAGCATGATCAGACAACTGACTGCAGATACCTTGTTGTTTAGAAATGAAAATTTATCTTCCCAATCAGAGTTAAAAAAAAACTCTGTCCAATCTAGACATAGAGGGAGCACTTCTTTTATTAGTCCAAGTAAACTTCCTACCATGTAAAGGACTATCAATCAGTTCTAATTCATTAATCACCTCTCTAAACTCTTCCATTTCTTTTCTGTAAATGTTTTTACCTTTTCTATCAACTAAATTCAAAGTCACATTGAAATCACCCACAACCACCCAAGGTCCTGAAAGCCTTGTTTTCACATTCTTAAGTTCTTGCCAAAATAAAAGTCTTTCTCTATTACAATGCGGACCATACACAGAAGAAATAGACCAAACAAAGTTATTTCTCTTATTTCTTAGACTGGCTGTCAAAACATAATCCCCAGAAAAGTCCTGAATTTTAAACCATTTACTACTATTCCAACCAATCATAATACCTCCTGAAGATCCAACAGAAGGTAAAACAGCCCATTCAAACATATTACTACCCAGACTTTTTAAAATTCTGTCATCAACAACATTCAGTTTAGTTTCTTGAAGACAAATAATCTCAAACTTATTTAAGAGACAAAAATCTCTTACCCCAAATCTTTTTGTGCTCAAACCAAGACCTCTAACATTCCATGTAACCAACATGAATGAAAAACAGAAACACCTCTTATCTAACAAAGGAAGAGAGCCTACTCTAACGTAGCTCTCTCCTTCTCCATTTGCCTCACTTTTTTTAAAGGGTCAAAATCCCCTTGAGGCTCAAGATTTATGGCACATTTCGAGGCCAAAAATTGCATCTCTTTATTAGATAAAGAATCAAACAGAATAGGAACATAAGAGGAACCCAGTTTAGAAGAATTCTCACCTGATCCACCTGAAGACCCTCCCTTTTTTTTTATCACAATTCGTAAAATAAATATTAACTAATACGACTATGCAAACGATAAAACTTAAAAAGTAAATCAAATAATTGCAATTACAAGATGCGACAACAACTGCAATTGCATGAAATTAACCAAAATTTGTATTTGCAATTACGCTGCCAACGAACCAAACTCCTCCGTAATTAGAAGAGCTCAATCTCAGCCGTCCATTTCAGGTCGGTCACCAGAACGTGCATCGCACGCTCCCGGGTAATGGCAGCATCGTAATTCAGCAGGATAATAGTTGGTGAAGCGGTAGTATACCTGTTCGTTTGGCTATAAAAAAGTGGGAAATCAAAGAAATAGAAAAGTGGGAAATCAAAGAATTGTTTTGGGAGTGTTTGGTTTGCTAAAAAAAAAGGAAATCAAAGAAATGGAGATGAAATGAGATGAGTTGTCACATTATTATTGGATGATGTGAGTGGTTTTTTAAGAAAACTAGTTTTGATGTGTTCGGTTGGCAAAAAAAATAAGGAAATGAATTATAAGAAACCTATTTCCTGTAGTTTTCTTGTTTTCTTTTGTTCGGTTCATTCTTAAAAATAAGAAATGAAATGAGATGAGATGAGTTGTCATTGTATTATTGGGTGATGTGAGGAAAGTTTAAGAAATGTGTTTTCATAACTTTTTGGGATGAAATGTAAGAAATGAAATGTTAATGAGATAAAGTGAATTGTTATATTATTTTATTGGATGATGTGAGTGATTTGAAATGATGAAAAGAGATGAGTTGAGTGATGTTTGGATGAAAATAATATTTTATTAGGGTGATGGATGAGTTGTTAGATGAAAATAATATTTTATTAGATATGGTGGATGAGTTGTTAGATAAAAATAATATTTTATTAGATGATGTGGATGAGTTGTTGAATGAAAATAATATTTTATTGGATGTTGTGGGTGAGTTTTAGGGATGGAAATGGAAGAAATGGGTTATTTGGAGATTTCTTGGTTTTCCATTTCCATTTCTTGGTTTTTAGGAAATAACCGAACAGCCCTAAATGAGAAACGAGAAATTAAAAAGTCCACGCGTAACAGGGCTTTGACTTGGATGCGAGGCACGCGGATATCACGTGAGAGGACAGCAACGTAAATAATTTGCTATATAAACCGACGGCAGACCACTTCTTCACGTTTTCTCTCTGCACCAAGGCGTGAATCTAAGACGAATTTGAGCGTGGTTTTATCAGTAAGCTTCTCATTTCGTTTTTAGTCTACATTTTTGTTTGATTTTATCGCTCGATTTTGGGTTTGAAACTTTTGTTTCTAAAGTAGGGTTTGATTTCTTCAATGGCTTTTCTCTGTTTTCGAGTACGGGGATGACTGAGGGTGCAAGCTTTTTTACTAATTTCACTGCATTTCTCTTTTGTTCAAGTTCTTAATGATTAAAGTTTTTTTTTTTTATACTTCATTGTTGGATCTAGTTGAAAAACACCCAGGCTTTAGAAATCAGTGTTCTTGAAGAAAAGGAAGGAATTGACTTTTTCCCTCCACGTTTTTTTCTTTTCTTTTTGAAATTTTCTTTCCAAAATGTAAAATACTGTTCGAAGTAAGAAAATTATAAAAGGAAGAAACATTTGTTCAGTTTTTGTGAGCTATATATTCACTCCTTTTATTTATCATTGCCTCTTCTGTCTTGCAGGAAACAATGAGAACAGAGCACCATAGAAATTTCAGGGTATTTTTCTTTTTGCACAAAAAAAAAATTGTTAAATTTTTTTTTACATTGTTTTGTAATTTTCTTACAATTATTTTCTTTTTAACAGTCTTCTTCGTGGCCGAAGACAGTAATGAAGAAATGGCTTAACATCAAGAGTGGAGCTAATGAGTTTCACTCTGATTACAAAAGTAAGCTTTCCCTTCTATTTAATCTGACTCGTTGTAATTTATCATTTTGTTAAATGATTGCGTATCTAAATGCAAAAAAAAAATCATTATAAATTTTAAAAGCTAAGAAGGGAGGGAGAGTTGGAGCAGAACAAGGAAGGAGAAAGAGTTGTTCAGATAAGGACGAGAGATTTCTCTCGCGGCCAAATTTATCAGGTTAGTTTGTTTTTTTTTTCCTTCTTCCCACTTTAGCCATGACGGGGCATTTAGGGAATACATGGCTGCTCTCCTTCTGATCATGAAGGGGTGTTTTGGGAATAGATGACATGAGGATTTCTCTGTTTTTGGTTTTGGTATTTTAGGTGGTTGGTTGGTGGAGAGTTTTGAAAATCTTAAGCCCCCTCAATGTGGAATTGATTCAAGGGTTGTTACTTCTCCTTCATCAGGGGATTTAAGGTGGCAATTTCTTTCTTTTTTACCCCTTTTTTTTTTGGTAATTTGCTGTGATCTTTTTCGCATTTTGCCGATTCTTATTTTGTTAGGTTCAATATAACCAGTGCCATGTTTCACGATATGTTTTTCTGATAATTTTTTACGAACTAATTCATATGAATTATCTGCTGAACAAACATTAGTATTCACAAAAATTATGCTCATAAAAAAAGAAGGATTTTATAAAATGAAGACTTATATAGTTAAACTAGTAATCGTTAACTAGCTCTTATGAATTTGTCTATTAAACTAACACAACTATCAAAAGTGCAACTATAAAGTGTTTTTTTTTTTTTTTTTTTTTGCAGTTTTCTACTTTTCTTTGAAGATTAGTTTGATGATTAAGATTGGGCTAATATAAATTTTTTTGTTTAACTGGGGGGCTAATGATGAGAACAGGATGTTTGTGGGGACATGGAACGTGGGAGGGAGAGCCCCACACGAGGGTATGGACTTGAAGGATTGGCTTATGAGCACGCCCACTCCAGCTGACATTTTTGTTATAGGGTATGCAATATATATATATATATATATTATATGCCATATTTATGCCTACCATCATTTTTGTAGGGTGGTTACCTTAATCATCATTATTTTCCTTCTATATCATTTGTCCTCATGTTTCCTTTTTTTTCAGCCAAAAAAAAAAGATTTCCCTAATCCTTGATTAATCATGGTTTTAAAATTTTGCTCATAACAAATTAAGGAAATATATTTGATATATTTGATATATAAAAAACTAGAGAACTGAAGCTTCTTACTACCATTTGGATTATAGATGATAGTGGGTAATTTAATATAGGAGAAGACTCATAATAAATTTGAATAGGAAAATAAAATCCATGTAGCCAGCCCCAAATATTTAGAATAAAGACTATTTCTTTATTATTATATGGTTGGATAGAGATATAGGTCGTCGAGAATTTGTTATGTGGGGCTGTTTGGCTGGCTGAGAAACTAAGAAAATGAAATCAAAATACCCAACACTTATGTGAATGTGTTTGATTTTTTTTTCTTGTGTTTGGTTGAGAGAAGGAATAGAAAAAGAAATGTTGTGCATGTGAGAGCCACCCACTAGTAAGATAATTATGTCATGAGTACCGAATTTAAAGAAACTCATTTCCTCCCAAAAAGTCATGAAATGAGCTTAAAAACGTAAAATTTGGTCTCACAACCTATTTCTCATGAGTAATCTCCCAAATTTAGGTTTTTAGGAAATAAACTAAACAGCCCCTATGGCAAAATAGAAAGAAGAATACTATCATTTAAAAAAAAAATGTTGTGATCGATATGGATGTATAGGTACACGATCCAAATACCTTTTTTTTCTTTATTAATTAATACATGTAACAAATTTTGGCTTGTGACATATCATACGAAAAAATTAAGTACTTGCAATGTATTTGGGCATAAAATGCAATTTCAAAAATAATGTCAACATTTCACATTGTATTCATGTGTTACAAGCTACGTATGAAATTTAGACAAAGCTTCAAAAGATCAAGCAGACATTTTTTATACTTTGTACTGTAAACAACTGTTTTTAGTTATATGAAAGACTTTTCTACTCACAATTTCAATTCGAGGAACAGAGGGGTGTGACTACAGCCACTGAATCGTGAATATCCTTATCAGCTGATGAGACCACAGTCACACTCACATCACAAACAAATTACAGATAAACCCCCTCAACATATCGACTTTTGCAAAAAAATATATTCTAACGCCGTTTAAGTTATCCGTCATCAGGTTCCAGGAAATCGTCCCGCTAACGGCAGGAAACGTGTTAGGCGCTGAGGACAGAGGCCCCGCCGTCAAATGGCTCTCGCTTATACGCCAAGCTCTAAATCCTCCCCCCGAAGAAGCCCGCACACTTGCCAAAAATAACGAAAACGCCACTGGATCAGATCCGGCCCAAACCCCAAGGGCCAGCTTCTCGGATCTGTTATCGATGTCGGATGCGGATTTTATTAACGAGGGCGAATATTCCGACCGTTTCGCGAATAAATCGGGCGGCGGCGGAGCTCGTTATTGTCTGGCGGCGAGTAAGCAAATGGTCGGGGTTTTCCTGTGCGTGTGGGCCCGAGCTGGGGTGATGAGGCACGTGACTAGCCTCAAAGTCTCGTGCGTTGGGAGGGGCATTATGGGATATATGGGAAATAAGGTTTGTTTCAGGAAATCTTCCCAATATAACCATATTTTTTAATTTTGTTTGGATTAATTACATATCAGGACGCATCATATAATTACACGGGTAATCTTAAGATTAATTGTAATTACATGGGTAATCTTAAGATTAATTCACGTGCGCATATAACCAGTAATCTCAGAATTATTTGTGTGGATATGTAAACTCTAGGATTACATGTGTAATGACGCCATATCTAAGGGTACATGAACATTATTAATTTTTTTTAATTACTCGGTTCTTTTTTTTGTTGTAGGGATCGATTTCGATTAGTATGACAATTAGGGAGTCAACGTTTTGCTTCGTGTGCACGCATTTGACTTCGGGAGAGAAGGATGGAGATGAAGCCAGAAGGAATATGGATGTGATGGAAATTTTGAAGAGAACTAAATTTCCATTTACAAATAGGTTTTCAAGTCCATTTGCATCTTCACCCGATACAATTTTGGCGCACGAGTAAGCCCTCGACTCATCACTTGTCTTCTCATTATCCAATAGGAGGGGGACATCTCACTTGTCTCTCCTATTGGTCCCATATTTTGGGCCCTTGAGGAATTTTTCTTTTAAATAATATAGACTAGATTTAATACTAGAATTTAGTAAATTTTAGTTACAAATTAGTAAGTGTGGTTTACTAATTTTCAAAACTGCAGCAAAATTATATGGCTCGGGGATCTTAATTACAGACTTACAACGGCTAGTTGTAGCAAGACACGTGATTTATTGCAGAAGAAGGATTGGGAAACTCTGTTAGAAAAGGATCAAGTAAGCAAATTTTTACAATAATATTTATCGCATTGATTTTTTGTTGTAAGTAAGCGATTAAATTTGTTAAGAATTTAGGCTGATTTGGTAGTACGAATGCAGCTTCGAATTGAGCAGAGAGCTGGCGGAGTATTTGAAGGGTGGGAAGAAGGGAGGATTTGTTTTCCTCCGACTTATAAATATGCTGCTAATTCTGATAATTATGTTGTTAGCTCATCAAAATCGAAAGAGAAACCTCGAACACCCGCTTGGTTAGTATTAATCTCTTCAAAATTTTGTTTTATGCATTTATTGGTAATAATTGTGTATTATCTAACATATTGTTATCATTTTCTTAATGAAATTTTTATTTTAAAAAATATTTCATTTCATCAGTGGAAAATGAATGTCATATAGTCAGAACTATACTGAGGACGACCTAAATCGAGGATTAATTCAAGAAATAATACTATGTAGTTTGGCAAGAGACCATTTTATTACAATGCACGTCACAAATTTGACTAATTATTACATATCTTTTAGAACAAAATAAAAAAAAGTCAATAGCCATCATAAACTGCTTGAAGTCAATCTTGTCCAATCACTGCCTAATCCACAGACATTTTCAGGACCACTAGCACTTCATAGATTAGTAGCAAGGACTAGTGGTTTTGTACTTATTAATTCGCCTTGGTTACCGTTCTCTACTGAGTAATCATTAAATTAAGCCTAATCTTCACGTTAATCAAGTCAAAGCATCATGTCGGCAGTCTTAATCTCACTGGAGGCCTTGATTTGCACAGTTATTAATGAGATTAGCATGTAACTAGATTCTGATCCATAAAATAGCATATAGTTTTTCACCACTAATGCCTATCCAAAACTCGAATAATTCACATATTATTGGTACATGGCGCCAATTTAAAGGATTTTTGCTTGATAAGATTCCGCAGATAAGTTTGACATGTACGTCTCTTGATATTATATATATATATATATATATATATATATATATATAGAGAGAGAGAGAGAGAGAGAGAAATAGAGAACATCAATACCAAGTTGCTTCATGAAACTTGGTAGTGATGTGGATTGATCTGGCCCCTACATCACTATTCAAAAATAGAGTCCAACCACTTTTCACCTACTCCAATGTAGAGAGAGAGAGAAATAGGTATACTTAGGGCCCGTTTGGGGGCCCGTTTTGTGGGGGAAATTGAATGAAAGCTGCCACATATGTCCCATCTGTGACAGCTTTCCCCTTCAAAATAAACCAACCAAATGGGCCCTTAGTACCAAACACAAGTTTTTTGTTTGGTAGTGAGATGACATATTCTCCTCCACTCATTGAAATCGGTGCCTACATTCACATAGGTTGAGGAGTGGTTGGGAATTGGAATGAGTGGATGAGAATATGACTCCTCACTACCAAGTACAAAATTTGTGTTTGGTACCAAGCATACTCATTTCTCTTATATATATTCATCTCTAAGGATAACACAAATAAATTGGCGGAAAGAATGAGCTGTGACCAATAAAAGCGAAACAGTTTAGGAATCTAATGGTTTCAGTGAGATCTATTTTTGAGATATATCTCAGGGGTTTTTTTTTTAACTTGTTTTAATATTTATAGCTGCCTTTCTATTAGTAACTTTTCATTTACAGAATTAGCTTTAATCCGGTGCTCGAACTTATGTTAACGAAAATATCTAGTTTCATTTCATGAAAAAAAGCAAAAAAAAAAAAAAAAAACCCCCGCTTGCCCATTAAATGAAGTTTTATTGATGGTTTTCTTATATTGTATTTTTACCGTAACCGAATTAATATAACATGTATTGTTTCCATTTATACAGGTGTGACCGTATTTTGTGGCGTGGAGAAGGGCTGAACCAAAGGTGGTACGTGAGAGGCGAGTCAAAATTCTCCGATCACAGACCGGTTTCCTCTCTCTTCACTGTTCAACTTGATGACGATGATGGCCGTGTGAATGAGGAGCTGCTCCTCTTTGGGATGACACAGGGTAGTTGCTTAGAGTCCGCTAGATTTTGACCACAAATTAACCAAAATTTAATTTTTTTTTTTTTCAGTTCACTTGTTCATATTATTCTAGCTTATGCATGGAAGTGTACAGAAACGGTTCTCGTTTTGATTCGTTTATTTATTTATCGACGGAGAGGAGAGAGATTCATTCATTAATTCATGTACAACTGCAGCGATACTGATAATGTTGCTGCTGCCTTGTTTAGTTAGTAAGTTTTCAGGCAATGCTTCTCTATTTAAATACTGTTTGTTTATTTGTTTTTCATTTTGTTGTTAGTTGCATGAAAGAAACTGCTGAAGTTTTAAGGTACTTATTATTAGTTTGAGCATCTTCTCACATTGCTACCCTTTACACTGTAGCCTACAGAGGAAACTTCATCTGTTCTTTTAATCAACGTGGGAATCATATGACATGAGTAAGTCTTGATTAGAATATGGATGTTTTAAGTGGCCTTGGTTCATAGAAAGCTCCACAGATAAAGAGAGAGTTTCGAAATCAAGACTTTTCAAAGCGCAAAAAAGGGGAAGAACTACTAGAAAAGATTCGCTTTTCTAATCATAACCTTCTGCAGTTAATTACTAAAAATTAGGCATGTTGATCCACATAAAATGTAATTAACCGCTGCTAATTACTAAAAGTTAGGCATGTTGATCCAAATATATATCGATGAAATGTTATTGTAGACACCTTCATATTCAACACAAAAGAAAAGAAAAAACAATAGGAAAATGAGCGCTGCTTATTGAAAACATTACAAGCTGTTTTAAGGATGAAGTTAAAAACCTGCAAAGGCTAGAAACCGGGAGGGTAAAAAGCAAAGGAAATAAAATTATCGATGTTGTCAATAACCGCAGCTGCCACTATAAATAGCTGTCCCATACTAGGACAAAATAGAAAATAAAAAGATCGACCAAAATACAAACGCCGACCAAAATTTATCAGTTATCTCCATTACATCATTTCATATACATCAAGCAAATCAGTTTCCCCAATAGTTAATGACAAACCTCCCACATAAATAGCTTCACCCGCAACAAGCGCTTTTTTGGGCTGCTTGTCCTTCGCCTGCCTTTGATTGGTTAATTTTGATTGCCTGTTCCTGCAAGTATACAACAATGTGCAGCATGAGGATCGGAATAGAAAAATAATCGAGGGTAAATTACAAGGAACCCCTCGTCTAAAAAGTTCAAGAAAAACAACTCCTCATCTATGATCACTAATTACACCGCTAATATCATAGTGTAGTTTGGTTCTTTAGACGTATGATAAAAAGTTGTACATTTTTTTTATTCAATCAAAAATTAATTTTCCTCATATATTTCTTTCTTTCAGTGTCAAAAATATTGAGTTCTGAAGTGTAGATGTCTTTCCAGACATCTACTCCATTTGTAGAATGAACTCCATTATAAAATCAATGATATCATCAATGCCTTTGTTGAACTTTGTAGGTGAGGAGATTTCTTTGAAGGAAAAAAGAAGTTTCTTGTAATTTACCCAAGAATCAATATAGATTAAGAAATTGAGGACGGATCCTACCTCAGGTTTGTTATCAGTTTCTGAAAGCCTTTGCTTAATGTCCCTAGCTATTGAAAAGAAAACCTGTTCAACATTTAGATTTGTCTTTGCACTCTGCAGCGGAGAAAATCAATAATATGAACAAGAGCTATCATCAAAACTGGAAAGGAGAATCCAACAGAAGTAAAGCTTACCGTTTCAAAGAACTTAATGCCGTATTCGTCAGCAAGAGCTTGTCCCCTGGAGGTAGGCACGGCCTGAAAGAAGGCAAGATTGGATTCCTAAGACATTTGCTCTTGAGATCAAAATACATAGAATTAAGTTCATAAAGTTGGACTCATGTCTTCCTACGGTCGGAGAACATAATACAGCTGAATATTATACTTCACTGGAATAAGAAACAAATGACCCAGCAGACAGACTGTAGCATATCAATAAAAAATTGAATGAGTTAATCTTGGAAGTAGACTGAAGTCAAGCTTACCCTTTTGCTTTCATCCATGTCAGCCTTGTTGCCCACAAGAATCTTATTGACATTATCAGAGGCATGCTGTTCAATGTTCCGGATCCAGTTCCTTATGTCTGAATTTACAGAAATCAGAACAGAATGGAAAAACTGAGGGGTAATGCTGAATGATTCACATTTCTGACTTTAACCAAAGGGGTGCTTACTGTTAAAAGATGACTCATCGGTAACGTCATACACAAGCAAGATACCCATGGCCCCTCGGTAGTAAGCTGCAGATGAGAAAATTGAATTTGTCAAAGGAATTTTCTTTTCCATAAAACATTGTCAGAAGGAAGAGTAGAATAGAGTACCATATCGTACAATTTGGAAGGATTTAAAACTTAAAAACTAAGTCAAAAGGGTTTTTCTATAGAGTGCCCATGGGCACTCTATAGAAGAGGAGAGAGATAGAGAGAGATGATTGAGGAGGGGGCCCACCTGATTTGCATTGGGATCCCCCTCCCTAATCATCTCTCTCTCTCTCTCCCCTCTCTTATAGAGTGCCCATGGGCACTCTATAGAAAAACCCAAGTCAAAAAGCATATGATGGGCTAAACTGTTGGTGAATCCATATGCGTTTCGTATTTTGAAATGAAAACTGAAAGCACATTTGAGCTGGAAGTCCAATTCTTAACAGGCTCTATGTATCAAGTGCTAATCAATCAATCCTTGCCACCGAGTTAAATGGATCATGGATCATAGGAATCAGAGGAGAGGGGTCCATCCATTAAAAAACCCACTGATTATCCACCCATTTTAGTGCACATTAAGTAGCAGAGCAAGGATTTTTTATTTTTATTTACTTCAATTTTTTTTTTTTTTTTGGGTGGGGGCGGTTTGCAAAATACAAACCATTATGCTATGTCAAGCGGACTGGGGCGGAGACTCTGATTCAAAAGTAGAAGGCTCTTGAATGTGATGCCTCTTATGTCAATTTGGATCTGGTCAGAAAATATGAGGTTCTCGATATTTTGAATTTTGGCAGGTACTCTCATCTCAATGGGATCTAAAAGGAGGAGCGGATAGATTTTTAAGTCTTCAATGACTTTTCAAAGCTTAGTTGTAAGGTTTTGATAGATAGAGATCATAACTCATTGAGAATCGATCGGAGTAGACCCGACGACGATGATACTGGATTGAATCAGGAAAGCTAATTGCGGCTTGTCGAAGCTTGGACGTGATTGGATCTGCTCGACAAAGAGGCACAAGGGGTCGAATATCGAGGAGAGTGTGGACGAGGAGTAACAGAGATATTGTTCACGCGGTTGAACAGTACATGGGTCACTATTCATCCATGAAAGTAACTTTTTCCTTTTTCTTGGACCTTTTTGAGGACTAGGGTTTTGATTGATTGGAAGGTAGAGATTTGAGAGTTGAATTTGAAGGCTGAGATTAAAGGGGACTTAATTGAAAGGCACCTCAGACTCGGGGCCTTAGGCGTGATGCCTCACACCATTTAGCAATTCAAATGTTATCATAATTCAAATTTGTATTTATCAATGGTCTAGTCTCATGAAGAATTACATCTTATTGATAGAAAAGAAAAACATCTAAACATTTAAGGAAGCAAATTAAAATCCTGATCATAGCTAATCCTAACATAATTAAAAGATGAAATTAAATAAAAGCCAAACTAAACTAGACACTCTCAAAATCAAATCTTAAATAAATCCTTTTTAAAAAAGAAGATTACATAGAATAAAATCAAATCATGCCAAAAAAGTAAAGGTCTTTATAAATCCTAATTTCATCAAATCGAAGGTCCACAATCGTGTCCTGCATTACTATGCATCAACGAAAAAGCGCTCAAATATTACAATGTATAATTAACTTCATAGATATTTATCACATAATAATAATAACTTCAGGTGTAAGTAGATGAAAGAACCTAAAGTAAATTTTTTTACAAAAATAAAATATTTTCGTGAATATTTATATCTTCTCCACATATGCACTCATAGTTAAATCAACATACTTCCATCTCTAGTCTCTTTTTAAAAAATGTACCGAATGTAGTTGATTTTCCATAACTGCAAACTATAAATTATAATATTTTTGAAGATTTGACAAATTGACAATACACTATAAATTATACTATTGAACTTATTTCCAACAATAAAAAGAAGAAATGTAATACATTTATTTATAAAATAATTGCAGAAGTAAAATAATTGCACAAGTAAATGAACAGCGAGAATTCGTTTCACATAGTTATTTCTTAATGTAAAACTTTATGAAATTGGAAGAGCCCTAGTTCACAATTTGGTCACAAAAATGCAGAACCA
This sequence comes from Asparagus kiusianus, assembly GCA_022839385.1. Taxonomy (NCBI): domain Eukaryota; kingdom Viridiplantae; phylum Streptophyta; class Magnoliopsida; order Asparagales; family Asparagaceae; genus Asparagus; species Asparagus kiusianus. The sequence continues at coordinate 71,305 of BQKN01062813.1, read as the reverse complement.
TATGAAAATACAAATCTTATTTCAAATTTCAACTATTAAATGCAGAAGTACATGGAACTTGAAATCTCATTTTCCTATTATATTCGAAATGCAAAGAAAACCACACGAAAAGATGATGCGCGTTTATATATAAGGTTTTTTTCATGCACATCCCCTATATACTTTATGTGATCTAAATTAGCCCCTCTATGTAGAGGTTGGTTGAAGTTGAGAGAATATTCTGCATCTTTAACAATTTAGGGTGTAATAGCAATTATACCAATATCCATTCAAACCCAAACCCCGAAAAACTTCACTACCCAACGAGGAAAAGATTATATTAGAATTAAAATTATTGATTCTAATGAATTTTGATGTTGATTTTAGTTGATTTATTAATTACCCGTCCTTGATTAACCACTAGGTCCACTACCCAACCATACTTAACAATTTGGATGGTAGATATAACAAAGAATAGTTTCAAACATTTCACACATTTATTGTAAAATAGAACATTTGGCAGACTAATTTCAAATATGAAAGATTTGGGGGATTATTTTCATGTGAAATATTTGGGGACTAATTTCAGATATAAAAGGTTTGCGGGATTAATATGGAAAAAAACTCATCTACCTCTTTGTTTGTAAAAAACTGAGGGGCAGGGGGGAGAGGCATGGCACACCATGCACACACAAAATCCCCCCCCCCCCCCTCCCACACACACACACACAAAATTGTGCACATTTAACCTACAATTTTGCTAAAAATATGCGGAGCAGAAAATTAATGAATAACACTTAAAGCATAAACCTAACAAAAATTTTAGTAAGTACAAGCCGGAAACATAACCAGTTTGAAGATACCTTTTTTTTAGCCTTTTGCCCCTAACAATAAGAAAGTCAACTAGGTTTAGATGGACCACGTTGTAAGAGCTGATAGAATTTAAAGCAATAGCACACACCAGTCGTTAATTGTATCCTTACCAATATCGAAAAGAACATGATAAAAGATATAACCTACCAGTTGTAATAGTTCGAAATCGCTCCTGCCCAGCTGTATCCCAGATTTGCAACTTGATCCTTTTGCCATCCAATTCAATTGTCCTTATCTTAAAATCAATTCTGCAAAATGAAAATGCTTTTTGCAATCAGGAATGGCTAGTCAGTTTAATAAATTAGACAGAATAAAAAATGTATCTTCAGAAAATGAGTAGCCTATGGTCTTTAACTATGGAAGCAAACAGAAGCAAATTACACAATTCACAAAGGTGGTCCATCCTTGAACAAAACCTACCCAATTGTTGTAATGAAACTGGTGGTGAAGGACCCATCAGAAAAACGGAGAAGGAGACAACTCTTACCAACACCTGAAAAACGAAACGACAGCTTGAATTTCAGATTTGTCATAGCAGTTTATGATTTAGATGAACAAAATCAGAATTTTCACAGCAGTTCATGCTTCCATAAGCCTATTTTAGTCATTTCAGGTATGATTGGTTGACTAGAATCGGGCAAACTAAGCATAGCATTAGATGAAACTGCTCACCTTGCATGTGCATAGCAATTATGAAAACTGAGAATCATCATGGATAAAAGAATATTTTAAAATACAATCAAGAGAAAGCAAGATATCAAGAGAAAGTGCTTTAGACATTTCTTCTTCTTCTTTTTTTAAATAAAAGTCATTGTATATGAAGCATAAATCCTTACCCAGCAAATGGACCACCCTCAAACTCAAAAAACCCTACTAAATAATTGGTGAAGTTATATGACTGGTTAATCAATCCAATGAGCAAATCTTGGTGAGTAACTAACAATATGTTCATGCGTCTGGAGGAAAGAGAAGTGACCATGTAAAATTTTTGTAACATGACATTTCTACCAGGAAGCCATGTCCATAATGCACATGCATCAGACACGACAAATCTTGGAAACATGTGGTTTATCACTCATCAAAATTTTTGTTATGAATAATGTAAAAAACAGCAGAGCTTAATAAACAATAACACACTTGTGCACACACTTCCGTATTAACCGTGCAGGTTGCTTAACAGTCCATTGAAAAATGAGCAGTCCAATGATTGTTTGAAGGCCAGAGAGGCAAGTCAGCAAAAGATTTAAAAACCTTTGGCGAAATTATATTGATGCACAAGAACGTGTTTTATGTGGCCACATATACATATGGGAGAAAATTGCAATCAAATACTCGCCTAGTTGCTTAGAACCTTACATACATCCATACATGTGTTAACTTTTGTGTAAATGCATCCACCCAGTCATGCATATCTCAAACGTTTTGGTTAAATGCATCCACCCATTTGTATATGCATCCATCCACCCATCCATATGTACATACACATAAAAATACACACATTAACATCCATGTGTAAGAAGAGAAAAAGAAACATGTATGAATGCATATCATGGTTTAACAAAATTATAATCGCACGTGAAAATATTGAGCATTTCATGCACTAGACTAAATGTATAAATAGCACGTTTTACTTCGGAGTTTCTTCTTGCATTCAATATAAGAGATATTTGATGTCTTAATCAAGACATTGTCTAAAGTATGAGTATAAATATTTTCATCAAGAATAATTTAACATAATAGTTGGAAGAAATATCGCCATTTATATGATGCATGTCAATGAATGTCAAAGTATTCGAGTTTAAAAATCTATCATGAATTTAAGAAGAGGTGCTAGGTACCTGCTCTCTACTAAGGACACTTGCACAGGAGTCCAACAAATAGCCATTTTAACCACCATGTGAAATACAAACACAAGCTCATGGAACACGTCAATGTAACATACAGGACTGCAGCTAAGTTAAGCATGAGATAAAGGCATCTAAGTGATTGATGACATTATCATATGTATAGTGGTGTAGGTAAGTGCGTTCTATCCAGACAAACAAAAATACTATCATAGAAGCAGCACATATTGACTAGAAACACCATACTCATTATACAGAAAAGATGACAAACGAGACAGTCTCGTCAATTAAAAGTTAAATAAAAGTAGTGTGAATTTCCCCCCAGAAAGTTAGTTAGTAGACTAATACATTTTCAGTTAACAACAACTGAAGTTAGGTAAATAATTATGATAATATGAAATAACCATAAAACAAAGCAAAGGGCTGTTGAAATACTACATAAAATCAATCTCAACCTATGTTACTTGGGTACTTCTATAATGAAGCCATACCCATACCCAACACATGGACACGGACATGTACTGGACACTCCTTGGACGCATCTATCATGAATCGTACACCTAGAAAGCACCGATGCTCCTTGGACACTCATCCAATATATGCATACGTTTATTCAAACATGTACTTTGTTAGATAATACATGTTTAAACTTAAAACACTTGTCATATACTTCTTGGAAGTTTATCCTACACTTCACATTCAGTTTCTGAAACTTTTTCGACATAGGTCAGGTTCATATCCATCCAAACCCAGTTAAGAACAATGATTTTAAGTCCAACTTATAATCTATATCATAAAATAAATATAAAATGTTATAGGAATTTTAATTCCCATAACATATGAATGAAAAAATATTATTGATCTTAAGTAAATTATTATTTCAATATATGTATACCAGTATATAGCCGCATCCCTATACCCAACCCTCCAAAAATTTGAAGTGTCCCATATTCACACCCCTAATTCTCAACCCTTTGTTGTGTTTAGAAACTACCGAGTTCCATAAGGAGCACGGAAGTCATGTAAAGGTCCTGTCCACTTGTTAAGTCAACATAAAACAAGCATCCCAAGTAGCAGAAATGGTCAATGTACTGGTAAGAAATTATGAAAAGTATGAGTATGCCATAATCATCATCTAACCTTCCTCATCAAAATGGTTAGAAATAAAGCACAACACTCCTTGATAGATAGATTCAATATCATGACTCGATTGCAACCTAAAGATAGTCTGTAGTTCCATTGCGATTGATACCAAATAACTGGTCAACGAAATATGATAAACAAATCTGACCTACTACGAATCCTTGGACGTCAATGGGCAGATGCGGAAATCGATCTTATTTACTCATGCAAACTAAGTTTCCTTGCTGAAGGAGCAAAATGAAAACATGTCGAACCGAAGTTCTTAAGTTGA